>ML266349.1:0-56437 GCA_005239495.1 Nicotiana undulata | reverse complement strand
GGAAAAAAAAAACCCCCCCCCCCCCCCCCCCCCCACAAATATGAGGCTTAAAACGGTTACTTTACGAATTATGGAAGGGCCACCCCTGAGGGGACGACCCTAATCTTGTGTTGGCTTTGCCAACTTATGGTTTGCGGGCGGAGAAAAATGGCCGTGGGGACTCGAATCGGGGCACAACGTATATTCAATATATAATTTATATATACTAACTAAAAAAATAAATAATAAATATGATAAGACTATTTTAAGATTTAAATATTACCAGAGGGGGAAGGAAAAACAAAGGGCCGGCAGATTCAGCCGGCCAGTGCCCATCATTTGCTTGAATTGTTGAGTAGTAACTTATGGACCTTTTTAGTGTAGTCTTCACTGCTTCTTCTGTTATATTTTCTGATTCTTCTAATTTAACTGCTGCTGGAATTGGTACACATGGATTCTCTTTTCTTAGCTGCAAAATCACTAAAATTATGAACAATGTAGACCTAACAACCACTCAAAAAAAAAGAAAAACTTTTTGTGGCGACTAAAATCGTCAAAAGCAAAAGATTTTTTAGAGGCGGATCCAGGTTTTCAAGAGGATGAGTGCACTATTGTGAAAAGATCGATCAAGAATTTATATTTGACTGGTCTAACTTTAGTCTCTTACCATGACCTACTATACATTTAAAATTATAGGTTCAAAATTATATTCTTTTTGAAATTTTAGTAATTTTCACATATATATCTATACTTCGTGCCGAAAACAATACCGTTTATAGTGGATCAGAACTGCTGATTTTAATTGTAGAGGTGCACCCAATAATAATTGCACCGTAATAGTCTTTGAGCTAGGGTTCACTAACATATATTTAAATAATTTTGAGAAAATATAACATTGTGATACATTATTTAGGAAGAGGAGTATGAGTTCACGTGAACCCATATCCCTCTCCTTGGATACGCCTCTGCATATTTCTATCTTAATGAGAAACTTTTATAGTCATGCAAATGCTATAATCATAGGCAAACCTACACTATAGGTTGAGTGGTCACGGGCATCGAAAAGTTTCGGCCAAAACTCCATATATACTTGCAAATGTCTTCAAAAATAGTCAGATATTAGCATAGGTCCCTCTACCAATCCGGGGTACGCCCTATGATTATAATAAATTTAAGACCACAAATTTCCAAAGTTCTGTAGCCACAGAAATGTTATCAGAGGTGGACCCAAGATTCGATAGTTACGGAGGCACCGTTGCATTCAATATAAATTTATCACTCCTCATAATAATTGGCACGAGGGCCTTTGTTAATATCTGACTATTTCTTGAAGAAATTAGCAAGTATATATGAAGTTTTTGCCGAAGTTTTCGGGTACCGATAACCCCTCTGCTTACAATATAGGTCCGCCTCTGAAATGTTTTATGACTACAAATTTCAATTTTTTTTTTGTTTCTTAAATTTATGTCAAGTCAAACTATGAAAAATAAAATGAACAGGAGAGAGTATTAATTATGGATTAATTTGATTTCTTTTAGTTAATTAATACCTGCATACGCATGAGTAAGTCAGCACTTTGTTTTTGTATGAATCTATTCTTCTTGAAATCTTGACGCATTTTCTCAATTGAAACTCTTTCTTCATCAGTTCCAGCTTCTGAATCAAAGTCCCAATATTGTCTTCCAATGTAATTGTTGGTGGTCTTTAACCATGGCCCTTCTCCTTCTGCTATCTTTAGCTTCCACATTTTCGCTCCTTAATTATCTGCTCAAGTCAAATAATTAAACAAAATAATAAAAATAAAAAAGGAGTACTTTTCTTATATGCTAATAAAAGAGAATTGTATGTCCTAATCCTGCATTTCAATATATTAATTATATGCTTTCTTAGTTTAAGAAAAATCAAATAAAGCTAATTAATTAAGATAATTAAAGAAAAGGGTTATTACCAATCTTAAACAAAGATTTCTCCTCTTTATACCTCTAAGGAATGTGCATGAAAAAAGTGATGGAAGTTGAGAATGGATTAGAATAAGTGAGTTTTGATTAGTTTCATTGCACACCTCTATATATATTGAAGATGGGAAATAAGTAGGCGGTTGGACATAAAAATTATAATTATTGAAAAAAGAAAATAGTATTTGGAGTTTGAATTATTTTTGGACGTGCATGTCACTTGAAAAAATGTTCCAATATTGTGAGTGGGAAACCGAGTTTTTCTTCAATTTCGATTTTTTTTCAAAAGCCTGCAAAATTTTATGGACAAATACGTTTTTGAAGAAAAAAAAAAATCTATAGACAAACGGGTCATTAGATGAATAAGGAATTAGAGTGTAGGAATAGATGTTTACAATGTATATTTAGTAGTATTAAAATAAAGATGCTCCAATAGTTTTTTTCTCTCTTAATTTTAATTTGCAGGCTAGGGTGACATAAACATGCAGCCAAATGTACTGCAATATTTATTTGTATTTCTCTCTACAGTTTTGACTATGCGTTCATAATCAGGTCAGGGGTGCCGATTGCTGGGAATTAGTACAACAGGCAAATATACACTAAAATAAAACAATTCTTTCTCATATAGTTGACTATGTAAAATTGCCTACTGAATACATTTATTTTTGTGGAAATAAAAAATATACATTAACTTCTCACCGGTGCCTGTGCTATACCGGCGGGGGAAGAAGGATTATGAGATCGGAATTGTAGTTCGTTTAAATTATTGACTTCTAAATTAATAATTTCTATTTAATTTAATAAAAATTTTAAGACAAATATTGGCATTCAACACGTTTTAATGCGCGCAACACAATGGTTTTTGCTAGAAAGTTACAAAAAGCTATAATTAAAATGGAAGGTCTGTGGAAGTTAATTAAGTGAGAGTAGGCAGCAGATGATCGTATCATATCATATCATATCATACTATACCATATCATACATTCATTCGTACTATATTAGAAGTGAGAAGCCTATAAATCCAAGTTGAATTACGAAAATATTCCCTCAAAAGCTGAGTGACCTTTTTACCCTTCAATCAACTATTATTCATAGTTATTTTCTTGTATAAACATGTAAATATATAATAATCAATTTTACTTTATAGATCTGAATAAAGTAGGAACATTCGTATTCATTGTATTTATATAGCTAGAGTAATTAAGTTCAAGGAATATTTATTTCTTCATATTTCCATTCTAATGGAAATACCAAAGGTTATATTTGATATGTGTATAGTTTTAAATGGAAATACCAAAGGTTATATATGATTATGTATAGTTTTATAACAGTCAAAAACAGTAAATTCTTATGCACCTATATTTTACCATGAATACTTGGGCTACTCTAAAAACTCTAAAATGTGATGAGGAATCGCAAGAAGTTGCCGACGAATCCAACACAGAACAAGGTTACACTTGGTGGTGATTTTAAAACTTCAACAAAAGTTAATTTCCTGACGTTGAATGTTTTCATTATAAGAAGATAGGACATTAAATGGGAAACTGCAAGGAGTATCTTGCAATTCTAAATGACAAGAAACAAGGTAAGACTCAAATGAAAAATGTTTTCAAAGTTTCTTTAACTACTAATGATGTTTCATTATGGGTATTACATACTGACAGTGATTATAACATCTGCAATATATTGCAGGGGTTTCAAAAAAGTAGAAGGTTGAAGAAATGACAAATTAATCTATGAGTTGGAAATTATGCAAAAGTTACGGCCGTAGCTATAGGATAAATTTCTTTAATAATGCCTATGAGCAAAGTACTTATGTTGGATGATTGTTATTACGTTCATAAATTTGTTTCGAACATAATTTCAGCTTCTATGTTAGATAAATGTGGTTTTCGCATTATTATAAGCAATCTATTTGCGCTATTTGTTATGGTGATAATTTATACGTGAATGACTATCTCCAACATGATATTTATGTCTTACCTAATGTGAATGCTAATTCGATTATGCATGTTTCAAGTCTTAAGAGGAAAAGAGATGATCAAGTAAATCATACATACCTTTGACATTGTATGCTTGGTCACATTGGAGAGAAAAGAATTAACAAGTTGTACAAGGAAGAGTACCTTGACGAGTAGAATTTTGAATCATATCCGGCTTGATGTTCCTCGAGGAACTTTGCAAATGGACCTGGATATTATCCTGATTCATTATATATTTCATAATATTCACTACCTCTATCTGACTTAATGATTTTCACCCTTTATCTAATTGCCTTTCAACCTCATTAACAAACACTTTGAGAGCATCTGTTGCTTGAGTTTTTCTTTCAGCAAATAGATGTATCCATAACCTGAAAAGTCATCGATAAAAGTGATAAAAAAAATTTCTCCACCAAAAGATGGAATGTCCACAAATATCGGTGTGTATAATTTCAAGAAGTTGTGTGCTTCTTGTGGCACCTTTCTTACTATGCTTGGTTTGCTTTCCCTTAATGCAATCCAAACATATAGTAATATCAGTAAAATTTAGATTAGGAAGAATCTCATTTTTTACTAATCTTTTTAACCTTTCCTGGATATATGACCCCAAACGTCTATGCCACAAGTAAGCAGAACTTTCATCTAGTGAACTACGTTTAATTCCAACATTATGTTGAACAGTAAGTAGGGATTCAGAAAAACCAATATCGAGTTTCAATTTATGTAAACCATCATTAAGAAAACCAGAACCATAAAAAATAGCATTCTTATATAAATTAAAACATCAATTTCCAAACTTTAAATCAAATCCAGAAACATCAAGTTTTGAAAGAGAAATCAAATTCCTAGAAACTGAAGGTATATAAAGATTCTGTAATAGATCAACGTGATGTCCAATCTCCATGATCAAACGATAAGTCCACGTGCCTTCAATTGAAGCCTTCATACGATTTCCCATGAACAAGAAATCCTTATTTGAATTTGTAGTTTGGTTCGTAAGGAATCCCTGCAACGTAGTAGATACATGAGCAGTTGCACTAGAATCAAGCCAGCAAGTATTATTAGGAACTTCTATTATATTTGATTCGAAACTTACCAAAAACACTAATTGTACCTTTCTTTTCGAACCAAGCTTTACGTTTCAGGCAAACTAGGAAGTGCGTCTCCTAGGGATGAATTTAAATGACCCAAACTAGGAAGTGCGTCTCCTTGGGGTGGAATCTCAATTTAGGAAATGCGTCTCCTAAAAGAATAAACTGAAAGACCGAGACTAGAAAGTGCGTCTCCTAGGGTAAAACCTCAGTGACTCAAACTTAAATGACCCAAACTAAGAAGTGCATCTCCTAGGGGTAAAATCTTAATTTAAGAAGTGCGTCTCCTAAAATAAAAATATAACTTGAAAGATCCAGACTAGGAAGTGCCTCTCCTAAGGGTAAGATCTCAGTGACTCAAACTAAGAAGTGCGTCTCCTAGAGGTGAAATCTCAATTTATGAAGCGAGTCTCCTAAAAGTATAACAAGAAAGACTCATACTAGGAAGTGCGTCTCCTAGATGTGAGACTGAGCTAAAGAAAAACTATAAACTAAGCTTGACTAAAGTAAAAATTGACACTATTCTCCAGGCGGGACCCCTGAACTCAAGAAAAACTAGATATTGAAAATTTAAAGAAACTAACAATTGACCCTATTTTCTAGGCAGGACCCCTGAACTTAAGGAAAACTAAAGATTGACAACATAAGAAAACAAAAATTGACCCTATTCTCCAGGGGGCTCTTGAACTCAAGGAAAGATAAAGATTAATAACTTAAGAAGATTAAAAACTGACCCTATTCTCCGAGAGGGACCCCTGAACTAAAGAAAACTAAAATTAACAACTTGAGAAAACTGAAACTGACCCATTTTTGAATTTAATCTAAGGAGAAAGATTCATCAGACTAAGATTTCTATCCTAGGAGAAAATTCATCAGACTAAGATTTCTATCCTAGGAGAAAATTCATCAGACAAGGTTTTCTTGTCTTAGGAGAAAGATTGATCAGACTAACACTTCGATGCTAGGAGAAAGTTCATCAGACTAGGTCCTTTTCTTATATCTTAGGAGAAAAATTCATCAGAATAAGACGTTTATCCTAAGAGAAAATTCATCAGACTAGAATTTTTTATTTTAGGAGAAAGATTCATCAGACTAAGACGTTTTACTACAATTGCTGCTAGTTCATTTCTTACACTAAGTTATTAACGGCAAATGATTATTAGCCACGAAAATGCAACCTCTCCACCGGCAATTAAATATGATGGACAGTAAAAGCTAAAAGCAAACTTTATCCCTAATTTTTCATTGAATAAAAAACAAAAAAAACAATTCTCTCACAAACAGATCCAACTTAGAAAATTCCATCACCGGCGACCAAATCATCTCTCTCTTCATCGTCGGCGCCTTATCGCTCCCTCAGGTAATTCGACTCATCTCTTTCTACTCTCTATCTCTTTTGTGCGACTTTAGGTTGTTGAAATTCTAATGAAGTATGTTAAGAAGAATGGAGAAGGAAACTTGTCACGATCCGAAATCCCACTGTCGGGATCGTGATGACGTCTAACGTTGAACCCGCTAGACATACCAACGTTACCAGTTATTACAGCTTATTTCCTTTATTATTTAAGCAGTTAAAAGTGAGATACAATAACAAGTAGAGATAAAGTGCGGAAGAGAAGAAATATATCAACTTAAGTACATAATATATCAAAAATCCGTAATACAACTCCCAGAAAGCGGTACCACAATTTCACGGACTATCTAAGAATACTAAAAACAACGGTCTGAATAATCAAGTACTATTGTCTCCGAAATACAAAGAAAAGACAGAATAAGGAATGAGATAGGAGGTGATGCCAAGGCATGCGGACGCCTGCAGGACTACCTCAGTGTCGCCTGGTGGACTGAAGGAAGCCTCCCCGATCAGTGTGCACTGGGTCCGGTACCGAAATCTGCATAACATAAAGAAGTGCAGGTGTAGCATCAGTACAACCGACCCCATGTACTGAGTAAGTGCCGAGCCTAACCTTGGCGAAGTAGTGACGAGGCTAGGACACGACAAATAATAAACACATGTGCAATTCAATAATATATAACGGAAATAACGGCATGAAGTAAACAATTAAGTACAAAAACGGGTAAAACATGCTGGGGACAAAGGGGTAGCAATTACTGAAATGATGGAACAGAGCAACAATTGAAATATGTAAATAACAACAAAAACTAACAGCTCTGAACAAACGAGTAAACAGAAACAGCACGGCATGTCCCCTCGTGCTAAATATCATAAAACACGGCACAGAATGTCCCCTCGTGCATAAATATCACAACACAGCACGGAATGTCCCCTCGTGCATAAATATCAACAACACGACACTGAATGTTCATCGTGCATAAATATCAATAACACGACACGGAATGTCCTCTCGTGCATAAATATCAATAACACGGCACAATATGTCCCCTTGTGCATAAATATCAATAACATGGCACGGAATGTCCCCTCGTGCAGAAATATCAATAACACGACACGAAATGTCCCCTCGTGCATAAATATCAATAACACGGCACGGAATCTCCCCTCGTGCATAAATATCAATAACACGGCACAAAATGTCCCCTCGTGCATAAATAAACATAAACATGGCACGGAATGTCCTATCGTGCATAAATAAACATAAAACAACAATTGACAGGGAAATCAACAATAAGAAACCTTAAATACACAGGAATAATCGACAAGAGTAATACCGTCCCGGCAAGGGACACAACTATAACCAAACCTACACAGATATATAACTTACCCACATATTCCTCAACCGACAATTACTCAACAGTACTCTCAACTGAGAATTTCCATCCAATAAATAACTACCAAATGATATCAAATCCATAAAACACAGTAAACTTCAATAAAAATAATATAATTACTCATATTCGACTCACGGGCATGCTTGACCACAACATATAGGTACTCGTCACCTCACCTATATATTGGACATGGAATAAACACGTAGCAAATAAGACTCAACACCTATTCCCTCAAGCTAAAGTTAGGCCAAACACTTACCTCGACTTCCACGATCAAATCAAGCCTCTAGCACTGCTTTTCCTTTTAAACCCCACTCCAAATCAATCGTATCTAGACATAATCGACTCAATAGCATCAATAAATGCTAAACAATTCGATTCCAATGCTTAATTATAGTTTCCCAACATTCTTCCCAAAAATCCAAAAATCGACCCCGGGCCTGCTTGGTCCAAACACGAGGTTCAGACAAAAACCCGATCTCCCATTCACCCACGAGCCCGAATATATGATTTGTTTTGAAATCCGACCCCAAAACAAGGTCAAATTCCCAAATAATAAAAAAGCCCTAACTCTACCCAAATCCCTAATTTCTAATCCCATGTTTTTAGGCCTAAAATCTAATGGGTGTTAATAAAAATGAAAGAAAACGAGTCAAAGATTACTTACCTAAGAGATTATGGTGAAGAAGTCTCCCAAGAATCACCCAAGAGGTGTGGAGAAGAAGGAGTTTGTGAAAAATGGTAAAAATCCCGTAATATGTATTCTGTTTCGAACTTAAAATAACTGGGTAGATTTTGATCTATGCGATCGCGAAGAAGGGTATGCAATCGCATAGTGTACTAGTTTCTAAAGCTACGCGATCGTGGCTTGAAGAATGCGATCGCACTGAACCACTACCCTCACCCTACGCGATCGCAAATAAGGAAGTGCGGTCGCACTGTATAACTACCAGCCCCCCCAGTTCTCTTTTACACCTATGCGGTCGCAGACCTGGCTATGCGATCGCATAGAGTAGAAGGACCCCCCCTCCCTCACACTATACTATGCAATCGCGGATGAACTTATGCGATCGCATAGTGTTAAACACCAGACACCAACAAAATGCTTAGACACCAGATTTTTCTATGTTTTGCACCCCGACACCTACCCGAAACTCACCTGAGCTGTCGGGGCTCAAAACCAAATATGCACACAACCTCAAAAACATCCTACAGACTTATTCGTGTAATCAAATTGCCAAAATAACATCATAAACATCGAATTAAACCTCAAAATCAATGAAGTACTTCAAAACTTCTAAAACTTTCAAATTTTTCATTTAAGGTTCGAATCATGCCAATTAAATCTTGTTTCTTACCAAACTTTACAGAAAACATATATATATCATATCGAACCTGTACCGGGCTCCGTAACCAAGATACATGCCCGATACCACAGGTTTCACATAACATTTTACTTTCAAAAACCTTAATATTTTTCAGAAAACAATTTCTTTTAGAAATTCATTTCTCGGACTTGGGACCTCAGAATTCGATTCCGTGCATACGCCCAAGTCTCGTATTTTCGTACAGACCCTCCGGAACCGTCAAATCACGGGTCCGGGTCTGTTTACCAAAAATGTTGGCTAAAGTCAACTCTATTCAAATTTCAATACAAAAACATCATTTTAATCAGTTTTTCACACCAAGGCTTCCCGGCTACACGTCCGGGATGCGCACGCAAATCGAGGTAAGATAAAAGGAGGTTTTCATGACCTTGGAATACTGATTTAGCTAGAAATATACGGGATGAACTTTTGGGTCATCACAATCTCCACCTCTAAAACAAACGTTCGTCCTCGAACGGACATAGAAAGATACCTGAATCGGGGAAAGATAGGGATATCGGCTCCGCATATCGGACTCGGACTCCCAGGTAGCTGCCTCAACAACCTGACCTCTCCATTGAACACGGACCGAAGGATAACTCTTCGATCTCAACTGACGAACCTGCTGGTCTAATATGGCTACCGACTCCTCCTCATAAGTCAAATCCTTGTCCAATTGGACACTGCTGAAGTCAAGCACATGAGATGGATCGACAATATACTTCCGAAGTATAGATACATGAAACACCGGATGCACGACTGATAAACTCGGTGGCAAAGAAAGTTTGTAGGCTACCTCTCCTACCTTATCAAGAATCACAAATGGACCAATGTACCTAGGGCTCAACTTGCCCTTCTTTCCGAACCTCATCACGCCCTTCATGGGCGACACCCGAAGCAATACCCGGTCTCCTATCATAAATGCCAAGTCACGAACCCTGCGGTCTGCATAACTCTTTTGCCTGGACTGAGCTGTACGAAGTCTATCCTGAATGATCTTCACCTTGTCCAAGGCATCCTGGACTAACTCTGAACCCAACAACCTAGCCTCTCCCTGCTCGAACCACCCAACTGGCGACCGACACCGCCTACCATACAACGCCTCATAAGGAGCCATCTGAATGCTCGACTGGTAGATGTTATAGTAGGAAAACTTGGCTAAAGGCAAGAACTGTTCCCATGAACCTTCGAAGTCAATAACACATGCCTGCAACATATCCTCCAAAATCTGAATAGTACGCTCGGACTGTTCGTCCGTCTGAGGATGAAATGCTGTGCTCAGCTCAACCCGTGTGCCCAACTCATGCTGAAATACTCTCCAGAAGTGGGAGGTAAACTAGGTACCTCGGTCAGAATAATGGACACGAGCACACCATGCAAGCGAACAATCTCCCTGATGTAGATCTTTGCCAACTTCTCTGAAGAATACGAAACTGATACAAGAATGAAGTGTGCTGACTTGGTCATCCACAATGACTCACACCGCATCAAACATCCTTTGAGTCCGTGGGAGCCCAACTGCAAAATCCATGGTAACACACTCCCACTTCCACTCGGGAAGTTCAATCTGTTGCATCAAACCACCGGGTCTCTGGTGCTCGTACTTAACCTGTTGACAGTTCAAGCACCGAGCTACATATGCTACAATATCTTTCTTCATCCTCCACCACCAATAATGTTGCCGCAAATCCTGGTACATCTTCGCGGCGCCCGTATGAATGGAATACCGGGAACTATGGGCCTCCTGCAATATCAACTCACGAATACCATCAACATCAGGCACACAAATACGACCCTGCATCCTTAAGACTCCATCATCATCAACGGTAACCTACTTGGCACCTCCGTGCCGGAGCGTATCTCTAAGAACACATAAATGATGGTCATCATACTACCTGTCTCGAATATGATCAAACAAGGAAGAATGGGCCATAATATAAGCCAAAACACTGCCAGTCTCTGAAACATCCAATCTCATGAATCGATTGGCCACGACCTGAACATCTAAAGCAAGCGGTCGCTCCCCGACCGGTATATAGGCAAGACTACCCATGTTGGCTGACTTCCGGCTCAAAGCATCGGCTACCACATTGGCCTTTCCCGGATGATATAGAATGGTAATGTCATAATCCTTCAACAGCTCTAACCATATCCTATGTCTCATATTCAACTCTTTCTGCTTGAACAAATACTGCAAACTCTTGTGATCAACACCTCACATGACACACCATACAGATAATGCCTCCAAATCTTCAGCGCATGAACAATGGCTGCTAACTCTAAATCATGAAATGGATAGTTCTTCTCATGAATCTTCAACTGACGAGAGGCATAGGCGATAACCTTGCCATCCTACATCAACACTGCACCAAGTCCAACCCATGAAGCATCACAATACACAGTATACAGACCTGAACCTGTGGAAAAAACTAACACCGGTGCTGTGGTCAAGGTTGTCTTGAGCTTCTGAAAGCTCTCCTCACACACATCAGACCACCTGAACTGGGCACCCTTCTGAGTCAACCTGGTCATCGGGGTTGCAATAGATGAAAAGCCCTCCACAAATCGACGATAGTAACCTACTAAGCCCAAGAAACTCCGAATCTCTGTAGCTGGGGTGGGTCTAGGCCAATCTCTGACTGCTGAAATCTTCTTGGGATCCACTTGAATACCCTATGCCGACACCACATGACCCATAAATGCGACCGAACTCAACTAGAACTCACATTTCGAAAATTTGGCATACAACTGACTGTCCTTCAGAGTCTGGAGGACGACTCGAAGGTGCTGCTCATGCTCCTCCCGGCTGTGGGAGTATATCAGTATATCATCAATGAAGACTATTACAAACGAATCGAAATAGAGTCTGAACACTCGGTTCATCAAATCCATAAAAGCAGCTGGGGCATTTGTCAACCCAAATGACATCACCAAGAATTCATAATGCCCATACCAAGTGCGAAAGGCCGTCTTAGGGACATCAGACGCCCTAATCCTCAACTGATGGTAGCCAGATCTCAAGTCAATCTTGGAAAACACCGTGGTACCGCTGGTCGAATAAATCATCAATCCTCGTCAAGGGATACTTATTCATAGTAACCTCGTTCAATTGCCGATAGTCAATACACATTCTCATTGTGCCATATTTCTTCTTAACAAACAACACTGGGGCACCCCAAGGAGAAACACTAGGCCTAATGAAGCCTTTAGCTAGAAAATACTGTAACTGATCCTTCAACTCCTTTAACTTTGGCGGGGCCATACGATATCGCGGGGTAGAAATGGGCTGAGTGCCCGGCGCCAAATCAATGCAAAAGTCAATATCCCTTTCGAGTGTCATACCCGGCAGGTCAGCAGGGAATACCTCTGAAAACTCACGAACAATGGGCACAGACTCCATAGAAGGAACCTCGGCACTAGAATCACGAACATAGGCCAAATAGGCCAAACAACCCTTCTCGACCATACGCCGAGCCTTCATATATGAAATAAAAATGCCCGAAGAATGACCAGGAGTCCCCCTCCACTCTAATCGGGGTGCTCCAGGTAAGGCCAAGGTCACAGTCTTGGCATGACAATCCAGAATAGCATGATAGGGGGATAACCAATCCATCCCCAAAATGACATCGAAATCAACCATATCAAGAAGTAAAAGATCTACACGGGTCTCAAGACGGCCAATAACCATTATACATGACCGGTAGACTCGATCTACCACAATAGAATCACCCACCGGTATAGACACATATGCATGAGTACTCAGGGAATCACGGGACATAATCAGATAAGGAGCAAAATATGAGGACACATAGGAAAATGTAGACCCCGGATCAAACAAAACCAAAGCATCTCTGCTGCAAACTGAAACCATACCTCTAATGACTGCATTAGAGGCCTCAGCCTCAAATCTGGGGGGAATAGCATAGCATCGGGGTTGAGCCCCACCAATCTGAACATCCCTGGGCCGACCTACTGCGGGCTGACCTCTACCTCTCATAGCCTATCCTCCACCTCTAACTGTCTGGCCTCCACCTCTGGCACCTCGACCTCCACCCCTAGCTGACTGAGGGGGTGGGGGTGCACCTGGTGTTAGAATCATAGCACGGGAACCCTGATACTGAGAACTACCAGAAGCTCGGGCGTAAAACCTAGAAATGTGCCCTGGAACACCACAAGTGAAACAAGATCTCGGCTGCTGAGACTGCTCACCCTGGAACTGTCCCTGTCGACCAGAATAACCACCCTGGAAGCTCTGGAGCGGCGGTGCACTGATAGGAGCTGATGGTGCACTGCGGGATACCTGAAGTGTCAACTGGAATGGCTTAGGAGGATGACCTCTGCCAGAGGAATCTCTGCCTCCAGATGAGGCACCACCGAATCGGCCGAAATGACGAGGTCTCTTGTCAGACCTTTGACCACTGCCCTGTGATAAGACCATCTCAATACGCCTGGCCACATTGGCCGCCTCCTGGAATGAAATATCAGTACCTGTCTCTCAGGCCATCTGGAGTCTAATAGGCTGAGCTAGTCCCTCAATAAACCTCCTCACTCTCTCTCGATCAGTGGGGAGTATCATAATAGCATCTCGGGCCAAAGTGATGAACCTGGTCTCATACTGTGAGCCCTGCTGGAGACGCTCAAACTGCCTCCGAAGATCCTCTCTCTGGGTAACTGGTAGAAACTTCTCTAAGAACAACTCGGAGAACTGAGTCCAAGACAAAGGCGAAGGCAAAGATCCAACTGGCCTGGTCAAGAAAAAATCCCTCCACCAAGTCTTGGCGGTACCAGAAAGGCGGAATGTAGCAAAATCGACCCCATTGGTCTCCACGATCCCCATGTTTCGAAGAACCTCATAGCAACTGTCCAAGAAATCCTGGGAGTCCTCTGATGGTGCACCAGTGAAAGTAGTAGGAAATAACTTGGTGAACCGATCCAATCTCCACAATGCATCGGCAAACATAGCTGCTCCCTCAACTGCCTGTGTTACAATACCCGGCTGAGCTACTCCAGCTGTCTGAGGTGCTGGAGTCTGGAGCTGAGTAGCTAACTGCTCTGGTGTGCGGGTGGCAGGAGTCTGGGCCCCTCCCCCAGCCTGAGAGACAGCTGGTGCAGTTCATTCTAATGAAGTATGTTAAGAAGAATGGAGAAGGAAACTGGAATGAGTTCAGAGAGGTTGACAGAATGTGGGAAAAGTTACTTATGGATTAATCATTTGAGACCTAATCTTAGTATAGTGGAAGTACTACTGTTTTGGTATATAATGATATTCTAGGATTCATGAATCGGGATTCATAGATAAATTGGAACGTAAATTAAAATTTTCAAAATGGATTGGTGGATTACTTATCTTCTTTTTTCGATAAATAGATCGGTAATTTACTCGCCACTCATCATTTGACTGAATTTTTTATCATATGCGCTGTTGATATAATCAGATTCTTAACTGTTTAATCCGGTAGTAATTTCACTATTATTATAAAGAATACTTGGAATTAGAGTTATCTCTGAAAAATCTTAATGATCTTTTCAAGTGAATGTATTGATTCATTTTGTTACTAGCAAGCAGTGAAGGACTTGTTTTCATGCAATTAATTCTAAACTTAGGAAATTGCAGTAATTTAAAGAGAAGTAGCTAAGAAGAAGCAGAAAATAGTTAGGTTTCAGTCGATGAAGAAGCAAAACGGGAGCTCGGCTCCTTACAAATACTGAGATTCCTAAGGACCCGGACCCGGACCCGGACCAAGACCAGGATGCAAAGTGTCCGATAGGAAAACATAATAGAGTAAATGTGTGTATAACACTTCTTTGCTTAAAAGATAACTGGACTTACTGTAAACTATATGATTTATAACCAAATTATATTCCTTCAGTTAGGTACTCCTCTCTCAACTTTATGTACTACTCCTGCATGCATCATTATACTCCTTTTGATCTAGCTCACATCATGTTCACAAGGGCTCTCTAAATTAGACTAATGATTACTTGAGAACAAAAATTATTGTGCGATGTTAAACTTTGAGTTAAGCGCACTCTAGTTTTTCATCAATCTGCTGATTGGCAATGTGCTGAACCTACGTTTATAAATGCATCTTATCAATTCTTTTTAGTTCAAATAATCTTGATCCAGATAGCAGGTGGAATATCAACAACACTAGTACTTTTTATTGTGGCATTTTAGATTTTTTGATCACTCCTCTCATTCGTACTCTTATTTGTTGTCAATCGCTCAGTTTCTTTGTTTAATGGAGGCACATCCCCCTGAGTGAGACCATTCACTTGTCTTAACTCGCCATGAAAAGGTATATTAGTCCATGATTTCACCCTTTTCGACTTCAAGCTACTTGCGCCGTTTGTATACAATATTTTTCTTTTTGGATTGATATTTGACCTTCTTTCTATTGTTGGACTTTAAGAACTTAAATACGTTATATGTTTAAGTATTGTTAGTGAGTAAATTTTTTGTGTTGCAATGACAGAACTGCAGTCGAGCAAATAGAATCAATAGGGCTAAGCAAAAGATGCCTCACATGGGAGGATCCAAAAGCATTAGCAACCTTTATGAATGAAAAGGTATTCCTACATAAATTATATACTATAAGATTCTACGTTTACACGTGCAATTGTTTACATATTAACTCATACAAAGCGTAAGGAAGGTAGACCGATGAGGAATTTTGAAATACAGTTGTAAGATTTCTTATAAATTATACAAGATTTAAGATGAATAAGTATACCACAACCTTATACATGGATTCAAAATAGCTCAGCTAATCTTATACATGGATTAAAATGATCATTGCCTGATAATATGATAATACGACTCCTGAGGACCTCAACATGGATGAAGAAGATACAAGACTTAATGTGGATAAGTAGACGATACTTAGAACACGAGTTCAAACTCTATCTTGATGGACCACATAAGTGCTGAATCAAACAAAGTAAATTGATAATGTCTTGGCTCAATCACAGCAGCAAATGGAAACTTTTTAGGTGTGGAGAGCCTAAAAATCTCATCCATGTTGAGTTCCTCGGGAGTCATATTATTAGACAATGATCATTTAAATCCATGTATGCGATTAGCTAATCTAGTTGAATCACCTTAAGCCCCAATCTATCACCAGGGCACATCCTTCTCCAGCTCAAATGGCAAAAGCTTAATTATTTGCACATCCATATTGATCATCTATTAATCCATCTAGTTTTTTCAGCTTATAGATGTTAGGTAAGGGAGTTGGCTCACAAAGAATCTAACTGTGATGGAATCTTCAAGATGTTTTTTTTTACATTATATTTTATCCTTTAACACAATTATTTTATAATTTCAGGTCATACAGTTTGATATTCGATAATTTAGCAGGCGAAAGATTTAAAAATGATAAAAAGTTGCGGAATCATTTGAAGACCAGCTTTCGCCTGGATTAGTTATATAACGACATTAACTATTTAGTCCAAATAATATAAGTTTATGTTTTAAGATACTGTGACATTAATACTTTTGACTAGTACTTCCTTTTGTTTGTTAAGATTTAATGAGATATATTATATTTTTTAATCAATATTAATATATTTTATTATTTGGGTCATATTCTTGATGAATGTAGTAACTATTATTAATGGTGGCCAAACTATTGCTATTATCGCATGTGACTTTTAGCCCTAATTTAGTGGGATATACCAACTATAAAAAATGGACGTTAAAAGGGCAAATTAAGGTATCTTTACAAGGGATATTGCAGGCGTTATAATTTCTGTAAAATAATATAATGGCCGTTAAATATATTGACTTGTAGTGGCAATTTAGTTAAAAATACTAGCCATTAAAATGGACGCTAAATGGGAAAACTAAGATGTTTTCAGAAGGGATACTATGGCCATTTTAATTGCCACAAAATAATTTCCGTTAAAAATGCGAAATTTTAGCGGTAATTATTTTGAATTTAGAGGCTATAAAAATGGATGCTAAAGAAGTATATTAGTTGTTTTGGATTGGATTTAGTAGCTATTATAATTTCCGCAAACAATTGCCGTTAAACATAATAATTTTTAGCGGCAATAAACCATACCTTTTACCAGCTTTTGTGAGAACAGCCGCTAAAGGCTTTGCCGACCCCAACTTCAGCGGCAAATCACTAATGGCCGGTAAAACATATAACGGCTATTGTTATTGCCGCTAAAGCCGTATTATATTGCCGCTAAAGCTTTTTTTGTTGTTGTAGTGTTTATCCTAGGAGAAAATTCATCAGACTAGGTTGTTTTATCTTAGGAGAAAAATTCATCAGATTAAGACTTTTATTGGGAGGAAAATTCATCAGACTAGGACTTTTATCCTAGGAGAAGAAATGTGAAGAGCAATGAATTTTTTTTGTGCACACTAGCAAAACAGATAAATATAAAGATTTGAGAAACTTTCCATTACCGGCTCTTCTCTTCTTTTCATTTTTTTTAAAATCACTTTCCTTGCACTAATTTGTTCTTGTTTCAAACAAAGAAAGTTTTGTCATTTTTAAAAGTGGTGGTAGGTTTGTGGCCTTGAGTCTTGGGCAACTTGGCTTTGTGATCATCCAACTTTTGAAAAACCGACTGCATTGGTAATTGGTTGCACTGTTGAGGAGACTCTGTTGTTGCTTTCAAAGGACCTTTACTTTGTGTATCAACTCCGATTGTTTTGCTCCCAATGTCATTTGCGTTTTGTGGCTCAATCAGCCTAATCTCTAAAAATAGATTTCTTTTCTTAGGTAACCTTTTCTGATATCTTGAATGACTTTTGTTTTTGGAGCAATTAGTCCGTCAGAAAGAATCACAAGTTATTTTTGCTTGCACCAAGTAGGCTGGCAAAAGTCTTTTGGGGTAAAGCCTTTGCATGAATCCTCAAGGCATATTGACTGTGTGTGCTGACCAAATTTACTTTGTGCAACTGAAAAGCTGATAGCAGCTTTTGAAATCTTTTCTTACTTGTTTTGACAAGGAAAGACTCAGAGTGAGACACAATGGTGCAAAGAAACAGTATTAACAAGAAATTCCCTTGTTGGAAGGATAGAAGGAAGAGTTTCTTTTCAATAACTAGCCTTAACGAATCATGACAAGCATTTTGGACTTATCTATCAAACTAATTCAATCTTCCCTTTTACCATTCTTATGACCTTTGAAGTTGGGCTTGTTCGGACCAATCCTTTGCATCAGCTTCACGACTCACTTTCGACTAGTGGTGCTCAGAGGGATTTTCACCAACAAGTCTCTCTCATTTATTTATCTCTTCGTACCGTCGGCTTACAGTGCCCGTGCGAGTTTTCACTAGTAAGACTCCCTCGTTATTCTTTTTTTTTTCTTGTGCTTTCTTGTGTGAGCAACTTGACAGTGTTCTATATCGCGTGACAACCGTTGCTCATAGCATGCTTCTCTTGGTATTCTTGAAGGCATATTATGAGGTCTTTATTTGGAAGGTTTTTGGATAGGGTTAGAAGGAAGAGCCGGCATGAAGGCTCAAAGTAGACTCAAAATGAGGGGTTGTAGATTTGCAACTCTTGGAATCGACCTTTTCAAAAGTGAAATAAAATCTTCCCCCCAGTTTCAGATGATGGGAATAATTTTTTTTGGACTCTTATTTTGTTGGACCTAACCGTGTAAGGCTTCCTACGTATCCCTTTTAAAGGAATCAAGTCGAACATCGTTCAAACATCTGACGTAACTATTTTTTTCACCTTTCTTTCTGTTTCATTTTTCTTCCTTTTTTCTTTTTTTAAAAAAACAAGTTACTCGAGTTTCTATTTTCTGGGGGTATGGACCTTCGACTATTCTTTTCTTCTTCTTTTTTTCACTGGAACTTTCTAAGAGTTGCCCCAGTTTGTACTCTTGGGGCATGAACTTTTTTTTATATATATTTTATTTTTTGTTGGACTTTTGGCTCTAAACTTGATTCCAAAATAGGATGGTCAAAGAAAATAACACAGGCTCAAAAGGGGTAACAAAGGGTATAAAGTGTTTGGGTAGCAGAAAAAGGGCCTCCTAGCCTTGAGAATGTCGATCATGTTAGCCCTTCACAAACACGACATTCATGGACATGTTGCTTTCTGGGTCTTTTTCATGTAATGATGTATGAGCAATACTTTCCTCACAATAAATGACCCTGTCAATTTGGGTGAATTTTTCTTGGATTTTGTCTTGATGTAGAAGATGCATTTTACCACTAACTGATCCATTTTAAGTTGTCTAGAATACACCTTCTTTTGAAAAACACTTCCTATCTCTTGGTGCTAAACAAACTTCATCCCGTCCGATCATCTTTAAGCCTGATCTTCTCAATGATTCAAAAGGCAGAGATTCTGAACTTCCATGAGCATGACTACTTTGGTTCCATGCAAACTTGGCTCATGCTTATTTTTCAAATGTTTCATGTCTTTATTCTTATTCAAAAGTGTCTCTTTCTCACTTATCCAATTCAAGACTAAATAAGTTTTCTAAGATCTGGCCAATAATTTCGCATGCATGTCATGTCACTAGAACTAGTGTGAAAAGAACTATGCACACAACAGACACAAAATGACTGCCTTTTTTTTATTGAATAAAGGATAGCAGGGTCCGATAACACAAAAGAAGAAGAAAATGCGACAAAATAAATTACCATAGCTAAAAGAGGAGTGACTTTCCAGTTACTAAGCAACATCTTAGCCACACATTCGCACATCACCATTACTACAACATTTAACCGTTTTGATTGCTTTGGATTTAACACTCAAATTTTGACAATCATCCCGAGCAGGACATGTCTTATTGCTCAAATCTGATAAAGTCAACCCCACATTTGCCTCCAATTTTGATTTTTCACTGCCAACCTGCCTACTTTTCTTTTCGTGACCTTGGATCAACAACAATGGTGCTTGTTCCATTGGTTGAGAAGATACTTGTATTTCCGAGAGATTTTGGATTATTTTTGTGACTTGCCATTGCAAACCAACAAACCGACCACCTTTGACTAGATTTTATTTCTAAACAACAAGCATGTTAGAAAAAATACTCTTTTTTTTTCTTTCTTTCTTTTCTCCTTTTTTGTTTTGTTTTGTTTTTTTTCTTTAAAACCATTCGATTGAACCTGATGTGGGTTGCCTACGTATCATGTGGGAACATGACTCAGATCTTGCATATCTCGGGAAGATAAAATAAAGTAACTAATTAACTCTTTTCTTTGGATTTTGAGTTTTTTTTTTGTCTTTTTAATTTTCGAAAGAAAGACTTGTAAAGAAGAAAGAAAATATTTTGGAATTTGACTTTTTGTTTTTTGAAATTTTTTGAAGAGAAAGAAGAAAGATTTTTTTTTTGAGTTTTGACTTTTTTTTCTTTGGAATTTCGAAAGAAAAACTGAAGAAAGGAAATATTTTTGGACTTTTATTTTGAATATATGAAAGAAATATTTCGAAAGAGAAAAGCAAAGGTTTTCCTACGTATCTCACTTCATGTGAGAATCAGACCCGTGTAGTTCGATCATTTTGACGGAACAAGGGAAACATGACTCTTGAAAATATTGGCTTATTTTTCTTTCTCTTTTTTTTTTCCAAAGTTTTGGCGGAATCGAGAAATATTCCAAACACCTACCTATTACTCTTGATTTTTTTCTTGATTTTCTTTCCCTATTCTAGAAGTCGGTCAACATGCAAGCCGAAACAAACATATGCGCAAGTAGCATGTAAGATGCATTAGGATGTAGATTAAACTTAAAATTATTTACATACTAAGAAGTGTTAAAAAATCCCAAGTATGATAAAAAATTAGGTGCTCACAATACTGCAACAGTATGTTGTAACGGTATACAATATAGCATAATAGTATACTTCGGCTACTATTTATTGAATCATCTAGGTATTATTGCGCAAAGCTAAAGTCATGGTTATAGTAACATTATACTATTATAGTATACAATATAATATAACGATATATCGTAATAAATAAGTTACTTTTTAATTTTTAAAATTTTTCCAACTAGGTCCTTGCAAATATTTTTTTAAATAATTTTTTTGATGAAGTTCCATGAAAATAATGTTCATTGTATAAAAAATAGGTGTCAGAAGACATAAAACGATAATATGGAAAAAAAGGAAATTTAAAAAAAATAAGTTCAATGAAATAAGAAAACGCACGATTAAAAAAATAAACAATAGGAAAGAAGAATAAAGAAAATGAAAAGAAACAAGCAAAATTGCGTATACAACTAGATTATGGTGAATAAAGAAAATAAATAATAATATAGTTCTGGAAAAAAATTTGAACAGAAAAGGAAAAAGAAGAAATAAATAAATAAATAAAAACGAAAAAAATAAAAGGAGAAAAGAAAGAAAAGAAAAACAAGCAGAGAAATAAAAAGAACATGAGATAAAAAACAATCACCCACAAAAGCTACAATGAGCACGAAAGGTAATTAGTTTGGTGGGTAGAAAAACTAATGGGTAGGCATGACTAATTAGTTTAGTTTTTATGGGTAAAGCTATAAAATTCCCTTAATTTATACCTGCTATAAAATAATATAAGGAGAAGAAGTGTATTGCAGAGAAAAGTAGAGAGAGAGATAGAATTTTTATTGATTTGAGATGAATTACAATGGAATAGGACACCTCTATTTATAGGGAAAGAGTGACTTAGCCACCAAGTAAAATTCTTAAAATCTCTCTAAAATATAGACATTCACCTTAAATAAGACTCTATTTATAACAATACCATGTTTGTTGCTCTTTTTATTTTTCTAATAAATAATACTAGCATAACTTTTGCAAGAATTTATCTATTATTTCTATGCAAAATGTAAAATAAAAATTTGATTATTAGAAAACCTTCCATATTGTTTAAAAGTAAACATTTACTTAAATTACACAATGCATACTAACATGTAATATATTCAACAAAAAACATTCTTCGTACTAAAATCCTTGCATGGCGAATCTCTAAGTTACCGATATTTGCTTAACTTGTCTCAAGTCAAAACAGTGTTTGATATATTACTGCTGTTTCATTCAATTAATAACGTTATACAATAATAGACAAATGGTCCCGTAGCTCAGTTGGTTAGAGCGTTGGTCTTATGAGCCGAAGGTCGCGGGTTCGAGCCCCGCCGGGACCAATTTCTCTTCTGTGGAATGGAATTTATCTTTTATTTTTCTCTTCGTCAAGAGATATTCTACAACTCCAACTTAACATGAATTGTTCTTTTTATCTCTCCTTTGCATCTTTGTCTTGTTGGTTTCATTTCCCTCATCTACTCTACATGAATAAGAATCTTGGCCGGAACCCTACCTCCGGGCAAGACCGGATGGCCGGTCATCGGAGAAACCCTCAGTCTTTTGTGGTGCTACAGGTAACAAATTCTTGTTTTCTAGTGAAAACAAACTTGTACAAGTATATGGTGGCCGAATTCCATCAAAAAAATATTCCCATCTAATAATTCGACTCAAAATATTAGTATAAATGAACAAGGCATTAAAATGAGAAATTGCTTCCAAATTTCTTCAAGCCAGAGGCTCTTCGAATTCAACGTTACGTTGGGATTATGGATCAAATTGCACAACGAAATTTCGTGTCGTGTTTCGAAAACAAAGGCCAAGTAAAAGTTTACCGTTGCTGAATTTGATAAACCCTTTAATGTTTTGGCTGCTGGATTGATTTTTATCCCCATTGACTTGCTAGGTATTGAAATATATGACCATTTCATCTAAAAGTATAAACTGCTAGAGAAATTACTTTTGTTTATTTAACTATATTTTGTCACGATGCAAGTTCGTGGCATGTATCAAACAGACCTCACTAATATGTCCCTTAGGCTACGTCATTATCAAGCCTAAAAATGCTCGTACCATGTAAACTTGTGTTGTGATTTATAAAACTCTTTTGTTTTCTCTTTCATTCTGATATGGATTAGCCTTACGTGGCATTGACTTGCCAGGTATTAAAACGTGTGACTTTTTCATCTAAAAGTTTAAATTATTAGAAATAACAATTGTTTTATTGTTCAACTATATCTATCACTATCCACGTTCATAGCATGTATTGTCCACTATGGCCCAACAGTTTTCATAGATTGTCCCTTGGGTTACGCCATTATCGAGTCCCAAAACACGCAATACTATATGAACTTGTGTTATGCCTTATAAAAGTTTTCAATTTCTCTCTCATTCCGACGTGGAATTCGTTTTAGGTGATATGTACACCTTTTTTCGATAAATTGCCAGCCTAGAAGCTTGCGAGTCATGCTTGACCCACTCAACATGGATGAGTCGGTCAATCTTGCAAGCTTTCTAGGCTGCCAATTATCGAAGAAATTAAAATCTGCCGTAGGCGTCACAATATCTTTAACACGTTTTTTTTCCATACACGAACCTCATTTCTATTTACTTAATTATATATTTCACCAGGAACATCGTATAATTGTTCGATCAAAGCCTCGAATATGATAAGAAAGGAGCTATTGAGAATCATAAAGCAAAGGAAGATTGATTTGGTAGTAGAGGGAAAAGCATCACCAACTCAAGATATATTGTCACACATGTTGTTGACAAGTGATGAAAGTGGGAAATTTATTAATGATTTGGAAATAGCTTCTAACATTTTAGGGCTGTTGGTTGGTGGACATGACACTGCTAGCTCTGCCTGCACTTCCATTGTTAAGTTTCTTGCTGAGCTTCCTGAGGTATATGAAGCAGTCTATAACGGTAAGCATTAATTAACTATAGTTATCATCTTCTTCTCTTATGCTACTTTTCTTTCTAATTCTAAGATAAGTATATAGTTAAATCCTAAATTCAAGATATTATACGACTTTTGAAATTTTAGAAGTCTATCAGAGTTTTTTGGAGGTTACTTTACCCTAAACCCTAACGCATACCTATAAAAAGGGTCACATAAATTCCCTTTGAAGAGACGTCTCAAAAATCTTATAAATTCTCGGGATATTCACAAAGGGATCAAGGCATAAAATAATGTCGTGATTAATAGATATTCTTCTTGATAATCAAATACTTCAAGAAGCATATCCATGCAACGATCGACTTTCATTCATCATATGTTCGAGAATACGCTAATCCAGCCCTCGAATCATTGAGAACAATTTGGAGGAAGAAGGAATAAACAGAGTTGTAACCCGCAATATCTATCAATAAATAACTTTATTCTTTTGTGGTTACAGTTTATTTTTCGTATATTGAAAATTTATTGCAAACATATATATACATTTTGTAAGTTATATACAAAAATTGTATAAATTTTACATACTTTTTTGGCTATCGAATGTAGATAATTTCTGGCGCAGGCTAAAAGTGAAAAGGCCCAATTTTCTTTCGATTCAACTTTGGTGTAGTATTGGCTCGGGGCATATGCATCTATACCCAGTTTTTGGGTCACCTTTTAACTTATACCCGCTTTGCACAAAAAATTGCAAGTGTATCCACTTTTCGGATAACTTCAGACATACCGGCCTGAAGTAGCAAAAAATTATGTCTGAAGTTTGAATTTCAGAAATATTTTGTCTGAAGTGTAGCCTTATCAAAGCAAAAATTCAGATATTTTTTCCTGAAGTTTGGTCAATCACGCAAACTTCAGTTCATAGTGCAATGACAAACTTCAGTTCAATAAAACTACAATATGTTTTGTTGAAATTTTTGTTTTGTAATTGATGAATTCAGCATTCTAGGAGCAGAAGTTTTGTTTAGTATTTGCTGAACTTCAGCATTCTAGGATCTAAAGTTTTTGTTTATATTTACTGAACTTCTATATTCTTAGAGAGTTGAAGTTCTGTTCTGTCTTTCTTTGATGTTAGATGGCTTTAAAATATAACTTATACGGTTATACCCAATTTGCTTCCTAAAATATAGTATATATTCAATGCGTTGACGTTAAACTCATCATCTCTTTCCTTTTTCTTTTGCAATTTGCATGTAACATCGTCTCATTCATTGTGTTTCTTTCTCCACTATGAGTCTCCATATACATATTTGTTTTTGAAATGTTCAGTTTATTTTGACTTGTAATCTGACTGACACCATATTTTCCCAATTGCATGCCCACGTTTTATAGGATATACAAGAAGAAATCAACAGAAGGCTATCAATATCAATCCAGTACGTGGTTGCGCTCGTGGATCTAGAATTTTAAAGTGATGGGTGCTCGCTGATAAAAAATCTAAAAGAAGATAACTAAAATAAGTTTAGTTATGGGTGCTCACTCTATATTTATCTAATTATTTTTATAATTGTATATGCAAATTTACTAAATCCGATTAAAAATAATGGGTGCTCAAGCACCCATAAGTGTCCATGTACATCCGCCATTGGTTGCGCTCTTTAGTTCCATGCTTTGAAATACTATGCTTATGTTCCATGTAATGCGAGTGTCATGTGTTTGAGAGAGAAAAGAAGAAGAGGAAACGAAGAGTAGGAAGAAAGGAGCGCATAGGTCAGGAGGAAGAAGGGGAGGCGTCTGAAGTTGTCAAAATAAAGGTATAAGTTAAAGAATTTTAAAAATATGGGTATAGATTAAATGGGGGCGATCAAATAGGGCGCCTCGTGCAATTTTTACTATTGGCTCGTTTAGGGGTGTCAATGGTACGGTCCAGCCGGTAATTTTTTAAAAATTATATCATACCAATTTTTCGGTTATTTTGATGTACATAACTAAATTTAGACTTTTCAAAACCGTCCCAATCATTTCGATTTTCCTTCGGTATCGTTACGGTTCAGTAATTTTTCGGTATTTTTTCACAACTTCATCTAAGAATCACACCATTATTAAAATGTTTAATTCCTTACACAAAATATTTTTAAAAAAAACTTTATGTAACACACTAATTACATAATTCTCATGATCACGTAGACTGCTATGGTTCTAAATTGGTACTGACCATGAGAATTGATGCAAATTTTACTATATTGTTTTAGTCTTATGCATGACTTACAATCAACTACTATAGAAAGAACATTAGAATTTATCCATAGAAACTACACATCATGTAATCCAGAGTATATATATGAAAAATGATATTCTACAAAATACCACATAAAGTAAAGCGTATCTACTAGAACCAATTTGTTGTAAAATGTTCTCTGGGAATTTACTAAAAGTTTTGCATAGCCATAGTAAAACTACCCTTTAGAAAAATGTCTAGCAAGCAGCAAGGCAATAAGGATGGCAACACATAAAGGCGTGAATTATGAAAATATCATCTTCCTTCTACATATGTGGAAGCAAAAGAACTAAGTTGTCATTATTTCATGATATATAAAATGCAATTTTTATAACTAACTATAGAGTAATTTTACCATTGAGAGTTTTGAACCTTATTCGTCAATACTAGTAGAGATAAATGCTGCAGAATTTAGACAATCTGCAAAGTACAAGATAAATAAAGTTGACTAAATAACCATTGTAATATTCATATGTACAATGAAAAATTAAATTAATAGAAAATTATTTTACCTTATTCAATCTTCTCGATATTATCCATTGATTCACGTAAATCAATAGGAGTAGACCGCAACCAATTTTGTGCACAAATAACATTTTCCACTATTTTAGGAGTTAGAGAACTCCTAAATGAATCAATGACACAGGTGCTAAAAGCAAGTTCACTAGATACAGTAGACAATGGAATGGCTAGAACATTCTTGGCCAACTTTGAGAGAATAGGGTATTTAGTTCTATTTCCTTTCCACCAAGCCAAGAGATCAAATTCAGTTTTCTTTTCTATATCAGCTCGTCACTCAAGTATTTGATTATCTCTGATGTATTCTCTGTTTTCTTTAGTGATTTCATGCGCTTAGAGAATTAGAATCAAGTAAATCTAAACTTTTATCACATTCGTCAATATCCGTGCCATAAACTTCTTTAGAAGTTAAATTTTCATTTGTTTTCTTGTTCTCCCGTGTATAATCTCTTGTACTCTTGATACAACTCATCTAAAGATTCTGCTACACTAGCAGTCCTTGATCTTGTTAAGACATTATCATGGCCATATATTTCACCAAAGCAAAGCTCAACATAATTTAACTTGTAACGTGGATCCAGAACAATAACAACAAACAACAAGTAATTGGAATTACTATTAAAATACCAATACTTATCAAATTTCTCCATCATTCTTAATGGCATGCTTCTCATATCATCATCCTCATGAATAGAAAGAGACACAATTGCGGAATGAATAGCAACCAATTCATGAAAAAACGTATTAGAAGTAGTATACAAAGAACCAAAAAACTTTAATCTCACACTATAAAATAACATTAAAAACTTTTCAAAGCATCTTGCAGCTTGAAAATCTTCATGCGTAGGAGGGCCAATGATTTTCTGATCTCTTTTTTTTTATTCACAAACTTCTTCCTCCCATTTTTCTCTTCTTCACAAGAATTATCAACATCATTAATTTTAGAAGATCCAATAGTTTTTATATCTTTTTCTTTGTTATTTCTTGCATCTTACTTTTCACATGTCGCTCTATTATAACCTCCTTCAAAGTACTTTCTATAATTTGGATCGTCTAATTTCATCCTTACAAAAACTTTCTCAACATGTTCCAACATCTTATATGTGGAATTACATCTAGTATCAACGTCAAAACAAACAAGATGGTTATATGAGATCTTTTCTTTCTCAACAAACTTCTTGAACAAACTACATTTGGCAGGAGAAGATCGCAAATGTAACGATCCGAGCGGTCATTTTGAGTTCTAGCGCATCGTTAAGTGGTTTCAGGCCCTGAGTAGCTTCACTTCAGGTATTATGACTTGCACGCGTGGTCGAAATTGAATTTCGGGAAGTTCGGAGTTAATTTGGAAAGAAAATTCTCATTTTGGAAGCCTTAAGTTGGAAAACTAAAGTGTGATTTTTGAGTAAACGACATCGAAATCGGGATTTAAAGGTTCCAACAAGTTCGTATAAAGATTTTGGACTTGGGCATATGTCCGGATCGGGCTTCAGATAACCCGGGAGCGTTTCGGCGCCTATTGTGGAAGTTGGCATTTTGGAATAATTTCATAAATTTGGGTTGAGGTGTATTTCAATGTTATCAATGTCCTTATGGGATTCCGAGTCTGGGACTAGCTCCGTATGGTGATTCTGGTATTGGGAGTGCATCTGTAAGTAGATTTGGAGGTCCGTAGGTCATTTCGGGGTCATTTGGCGTAAGTTAGAAATTTGAAGGTTTTTGAGAAGTTTGACCGGGAGTATACTTTTTGATATCGAGGTCAGATTCCGATTCCAGAAGTTGAAGTAGGTTTGTAATGTCAAATGTGACTTGTGTATAAAATATGAGGTCAATCGGACGTGATTTGATAGGTTTCAGCATCAGATGTAGAAGTTAGAAGTTCAATAGTTCATTAGGCTTGAATCGATGCGCGATTCGTAGTTTTGATGTTATTTGGTATGATTTGAGGCCTCGAACAAGTCCATTTTATGTTATGGAGCGGGTCGGTGTGATTGACGGGGTCCGGGGGTCCTCGGGTGTGTTTCGGATGTGTTTGGGTTGTATCGTGCTCTTGTTTGATGTTTCAAAGTCGTTTCTTTGGGAATAAAGGGTACCATATTGAGAAAACGACTTTTGATATGTGATTGGATTGAACAATTAGATCAGTATCGTAATTACGGATCCATAGCAACAAGTCGTCGAAATCCGATCGCATGAGAGAGTTATGCCCTTTTTCGTGTCGGGAAAGATTGTTGGTTTCAAGTACGGACTTTGTTCTTCGCGAACGCGAAGAAGGAAATTTGGGTTGACCGTTCAACGCGAATAATTTCTCTTCATGAACGCGAAGGTTTTCCCGCGAACACGAAGAAGAAAATCGCATGGACAGTGTTTTAAACCGAGAATTTTAGTATTTTTGGTATATCTTGAGTTCTAGAGCTCCATTTGAGGTGATTTTCACAGCGTTGTTCTCGTATCAACAAGGGGGTAAATATCTGACCTTTATTTTGATGTTTTTCTATGAATATTTGAGTGTCGTTTCATGATCGAAATTGGATGATTTTCTGGATATAGACCAAATGAGTTATGGGTAATATTTATTTTCAAAAAGTTTCGGAATCTGGGCACATGGGCCCGAGGGTCGACTTTATTGACTTTTCAAGCGGAGTTGGGAATTATTATAAATTGTTTTATTATGAGTATTAGAGTATATTTTTATTGATTTGAAAATTGTTTGAATAGTTCTGGCGCGATGGGTACCGGTTTGAGGTGTTAGAGCGACGTTGGAGCCGGTTATAGAACTTCGAGCGAGGTAAGTCTCCTGTCTAACCCTGTGAGGGAGAAATTATCCCTAGGTATTGTATATTGATATGTGCTACTTTTTGTGGGGTCTACGTACGCGCGAGCTGATGAGAGCCCGTACGTAGCTACATTAATGTTATTGTCCGGGTAGGCTCAGGTTCACATCATGCTATAACTGTACTATTTGAGCAGTCTCTCGCCTATTAAACTCCTCGATTTTACATTTCTACTTGAGACTGGGCTTGCTACTGTAGAGACTTCACGAGTTCATGATTAGTCACCGAATAATTTACTCCTCTTACGTCATGTTTCCGTGATATATATGTTTCATTGAAAGGTTTTTGTTAAAGAAATTACAACTCGCGCGTTTATTCGTGAGTGGGGTCAAAGACACGTCAAAGCTTCTCATTCTAATGGGATCAGGACGTTCGCCTCGGCAAGATTATGTATTTCACATCTTATGGGATCGGGCTGTTCGCATAGGCATGATTTGTTGTCACGACCTAAAATCAAACTTGTCGTGATGGCGTCTATCGATGGTACTAAGCCAGCCAACTTCCATAACACTAAAATAGTTCATTTAAAATGATATGCCAAAGATTTTTTGTATAACAGAATTCACTAAAGAAACAAGAGTTCACTCAAAAAAACTAGAAATGCGGAATGAAAAGCCCCAAACATTAGGGTCTCACTAAGTCATGAGCAACTACTACAAGCTGGTTTGATAACAACAAGCCTAACATAGTCTGGGGAAAAACAAAATACAACAAATGGGAAGATAGGGAAGAAGAAAGCAGGGCTACGATTGTCGGGCAGCTACCTTGCAATCTCCAATGATCAGCTACAAAAATATCAGCAGCCGTTACCATGGCCAGAATACCTGGATCTGCACACAAGGTGCAGGGAGTAACGTGAGTACACCAACTCAGTAAGTAACAACAATAAATAAGGGCTGAGAAGTAGTGACAAGCTAGATGCAAGTATAGTTCATATCACAAAATTCAGTAAAGTACGGCATGCTTTACAACCAGATTTTAAGTCAAATCAGTTTGTTTAAATAGAGTTTAAGTAAAATCAGTTAAAAATATCTTTCAACAGTCTCAAACAAAGACTCAAAGCAACTATGAGCATAAATGATGAAATCATATACCGCCCATCGGGCAAACATCACTCAGTCCGCCCAATCACTCCAACCTCACAATCACTCAGCACTCGTCACTCGCACTCAGTAGGTACATGTGCTCACTGGGGGTGTGTACTGTCTCCAGAGAGGCTCCTTCATCCCAAACGTTATATCAATGCACATCATGGAAGAATCAATGAAAAACGTTGCGGCGTGCAGCCCGATCCCATAAATATCCTCACAAATCAAGCCTTCGGCCTCACTCAATCAAAAAACTCTCCAGTCTCTCGGGCTCTCAGAAATCAAAGTAATCAGCCCAAACAACATTGACATGATGTATTAGATAGAATAACAGAGATTGCGCTATGATGTAAAAATGCATGAACATGACTAAGTACGGATTATCAACCAAAAACAGTGAGAGGGCAGTTAGAAACGACCTCTAAGGGGTCCAAACAATACCGTCGTAAATCCTAGACATGGTATCTAGCATGATTTACAATAAATCTTTCTAAAACACATAAGGAGCATATAGCTACAGCTGGTTGTTCAACTTTACAGTTGCTACGGGATGGACCAAGTCACAATCCCCAACGGTACACGCCCACACGCCCGTCACCTAGCATGTGTGTCACCTCCAAATAATCACATGACACAATAATCCGGGGTTTCATACCATTAGGACTAGATTTACAATCGTTACTTACCTCAATCCGAGTAAATCCCTACTCCGCAATGTTCTTGCCTCTCGATTCGGCCTCCAAATGCTCTGAATCTAATCACAACCAGTACAATACCATTAATATATGCTAAACGAATCAATTCCACAAGAGAAACTACCAAATTAAACTCAAAACCCAAAATTCACTCAAACCCGCCCCTCAGGCCCACATCTCAAAATCCAACAAAAGTCACAAAAATCGAAATCCCATTCACGCACGAGTCTAACCATATGAAATTTATCGAAATCCGACATCATTTGGTCCCTCAAATCCCCAAATTACCCTCCAAAATCCCAAGCCCTAACCCCTTATTTCACTCCAAAAAACCCACTAATTAGGTAATAAATCAACGGTAAAACACCATAGCTAAGGATAATAGAGCTCAAGTAACTTACCTCAGTGAATATCCTTGAATCCCTTTCAAAAAATCACCCCAAAAGCTCCAAAGTCCGAATTGAAAATGGTGGAAATGAGGAAAATTCACGAAGTCCTCTATTTATACATTCTGCCCAGTGAAACCACACTTGAGGTCCCTTATCCGCATCTGCGCACCAAGATCCTCTTCTGCGGAAACTACCTCGCACCTACGCATGCCTGCCCACATATGCGACTCTCGCAGGTGCGGGAACAACTTCGCACCTGTGGCTCCAGCTCAAGTCCCCTATGGCCGCATTTGTGGCTCCTTAGTCACTCCTGTGGGATCGCACCTATGGGTGCCACTCTGCAAGTACGGAAGACACAAGAACCAGCAGCTTCAGCTGCATTTTCCAAGTTCCAAATTTTCCGTTAGCCATCTGAAATCACCCGAGCCCCTCGGGACCTCAACCAAACATACTAACAAGTCATATATCAACACACGAACTTAGTCGAGCCTTCGAATCACTCAAACATCATCAAAATACCAAATTGCCCTCAGATTCAAGCTTAAGAACTTCTAAACTTCCAAATTCCGCAAACGACGTCGAAACCTATCAAACCACGTCCGAATGATCTCAGATTTTACCCACACGTCACAAATGACACCACGAACCCACTCCAACTTCATGAAATCCATTCTGACCCCGATATCAAATTTTCCACTACCGACCAAAATCGCCAAATTTTCAACTTTTGCCAATTCAAGCCTAATTCTACTACGGACCTCCAAAGCACATTTCGGATGCACTCCTTAGTCCAAAATCACTTAACGGAGCTAACGGAACCATCAAAATTCAAATATGAGATTGTTTACACATAAGTCAACATTTGGTTGACTTTTCCAACTTAAGCTTCTAATAGAGAGACTAAGTGTCTCATTCACTCTGAAATCACTCTGGACCCGAATCAACTAACCCAGTATAACACAATATAGTTGAATAATACAAAAAAGGAGCATAAATGGAGGAAATAAGGCTATAACTCTAGAAACGACCGGCCGGGTCGTTACATCCTCCCCCTATTAAACAAACGTTCGTCCTCGAACGGGTCTAGAAACATACTTGGAGTCTCAAATAGGTGTGGATATTTGCTCCGCATATCCAGATCGGTCTCCCAGGTGGCATCCTCCACAGGCTAACCTGTCCACTGTACCTTCAGTGAAGCTATGTTCTTTGACCTCAACTTCCAAACCAGCCGATCCAAAATGGCCACCAGCTCCACATCATAAGTCATATCACCCTCCAATTGAACCGTAATGAAGTCCAAAACCTGGGACGGATCGCCAACATACTTTCGGAGCATGGAAACATGAAATATCGGATGCACACTCGACAAGCTGGGTGGCAAGGAAAGCTTATAAGCCATCTCCCTTATCCTCTGAAGCACCTCAAAAGGCCCAATGAACCAAGGGCTCAACTTTCCCCTCTTCCCAAACTTCATAACACCCTTCATGGGTGATACCTTCAGCAAAACCTTCTCCCCTACCATGAAAGACACATCACAAACCTTCCTGTCCACGTAGCTCTTCTGCCTTGATTGCGCTTGCGAAGCCGCTCCTGAATCAATTTCACCTTGTCTAATGCATCCTGGACCAAGTCTGTACCCAAGAGCCTAGCCTCACCCAGATCAAACCATACTACATGAGATCTACACCTCCTCCCATATAAAGCCTCGTATGGAGCCAACTGAATACTCGACTAATAACTGTTTCTATATGCAAACTCCGCGAGCGGCAGAAATTGGTCGCATGAACCCCCAAAGTCAATGACACAAGCGCGCAACATGTCCTCCAATATCTGAAAAGTGCCCTCGGACTGTCCGTCCGTCTGATGGTGAAAGGTTGTGCTCAACTCAACCTGGGTACCTAACTCTCGCTGCACGACCCTCCGAAAATGCGATGTAAACTTAGTATCTCTATCTGAAATGATGGAAACTGGGACACCATGCAGGCGAACAATCTCTCAGATATAAATCTCAGCCAACCGCTCTGAAGTTTAAGTAGTACCAACTAGGATGAAGTGCGCGGACTTGGTCAGCCGATCCATAATAAACCAAATAGCATCAAACTTCCTCGAAGTCCGTGAGATCCCAACTACAAAGTCCATGGTGATCCACTCCCACATCCACTCCGGGATCTCTCATCTTTGAAGTAAGCCACCCAATCTCTAATGTTCATACTTAACGTGCTGACAGTTGAGACACGGAGCCACAAACCCTACTATATACTTCTTCATCCGCCTCCACCAATAGTGTTGTCTCAAATCCTGGTACATCTTCGTGGCACCCTGATAGATGGAATACCGCGAGCTGTGGGCCTCCTCAAGAATCAACTCCCGGAGCCCATCTACATTAGGCACACATATCCGGCCTTGCATCCTCAACATGTCGTCATCACCTATAGTCACATTTATAGCATCACCTCGCTGAACCATTTCGTGAAGAACGAGCATGTGTGGGTCATCATATTGACGCTCCCTGATACAGCCATAAAGAGAAGACCTGGAGACCACGCAAGCCAACACCCGACCCGGATCTGAAATATCCAATCCAACAAGATGGCCCGCTAAGGCCTGAACATCCAATTCCAAGGGTCTCTCTGTTGCCGGAAGATATGCTAAATTCCCCAAACTATCCGCCTGACGGCTCAAAGCATCGGCCACCACATTGGCCTTCCCCGGATTGTACAAAATAGCGATATCATAGTCCTTAAGAAGCTCCAACCACCTCCGTAGACGCAAATTAAGATCCTTCTGCTTGAACATATGCTGCAAAATCCGGTGATCAGTATAGATCTCACAATGAACCCCATACAAATAATGCTGCAAAATCTTAAAGGCGTGAACAATGGCTGCTAACTCAAGATCATGCACGGGATAGTTCTTCTAATATGTCTTCAATTGGCGCGAGTCATAGGCAATCACCTTACCCTCTTGTATCAGAACACATCCAATACCTATCCTCGAGGAATCACAATACACAGTGTAAGAACCTGAAACTGGTGGCAGAACTAACACTGGAGTTGTGGTCAAGGCAGTCTTGAGCTTCTGAAAGCTCTCCTCACACTCATCCTACCACCTGAATGGAGCACCCTTTTGTGTCAATTTGGTTAAGGGTTATGCAATAGATGAAAATCCCTCCACAAAGCGATGGTGATAGCCTGCCAAACCAAGAAAGCTCCTAATCTCCGTGGCTGAGGACGGTCTAGGCCAACTCTGAACCGCCTCTATGTTCTTCGGATACACCTAAATACTCTTATTTGACACCACGTGCCCCAAGAATGCTACTGAATCGAGCCAAAAATCACATTTGAAGAACTTTGCATAAAGCTTCTCCTCCCTCAATCTTTGTAATACAATCCTCAAATGTTGAGCATGCTCCTCCTAGCTACGAGAGTACACCAGGATGTCTTCAATGAATACAATACTGAATGAGGCCAAATAGGGTTGGAATACATTGTTCATCAAATGCATGAACGTTGCTGGGGCATTGGTCAGCCCAAAAGACATCACCAAGAACTCATAATGGCCATATCGGGTCCTGAAAGTTGTCTTAAGAATATCCGAATTCCGAATCTTCAGCTGGTGATACCCGGACCTCAAATCAATCTTGGAGAACACCATTGCTCCCTGAAGCTGGTCAAATAGATTATCAATACGAGGCAAAGGATACTTGTTCTTGACTGTGACCTTGTTCAGCTGCCTGTAATCAATGCACATCCTCATGGAACCATCCTTATTCTTCACAAATATAACTGGTGCACCCCAAGGTGACACACTAGGCCGAATAAACCCTTTAGAAAGGAGTTCCTGAAGTTGTTTTTTCAACTCCTTCAACTATGTCGGTTCCATACGATATGGTGGGATAGAGATGGGCTGAGTGCCTGGCACCAAATTAATACCGAAGTCAATATCCCTGTCAGGCGGCATGCCCGGCAGTTCTGCAAGAAACACATCCGGAAAATCACGTACCAATGGAACATAATCAATGGTAGGAGTCCATGCACTAACATCCCTCACAAAAGCCAAATAGGATAGACAACCCTTCTCAACCATACTCTGAATCTACAAAACCGCTCCACTCAACCCTGGGAAATCTCGGCATCGCCAGCGTCACGGTCTTAGCGTGACAATCTAGAACAACATGACATGGGAAAAAACAATCAATACCCAATATCACATCGAAGTCAACCATACTGAGCAGCAAAAGGTCCACTCGGGTCTCTAGACCCCCAATAATCACCACACATGACTGATATAAATAATACTATCTCCTACAGGAGTAGATACATGAACAGATAAAACTAAAGACTCACGGGACATATCCAGAAAATGAGCGAAATACGAGGAAACATATGAATACGTGGAACCAGGGTCAAATAATATCGAGGCATCTCGGTGGCAAACTGAAACAATACCTGTAATCACAGCATCTGAAGCAATGGCATCTGGTCTGAAAAAGAGTGCATAGAAACGGTCCTGACCACCACCTGATCGGCCTCCCCCTCTAGGGCAACCCCTAGCTGACTTACCTCCACCCCTATCTGACAAGGCGGGTGGTGAAGTAATTGGTGCTGAAGTCGAAGGATGACTCCTCTGCTGAGATGGACCCCATGACGACGAGGACGGTGCTTCCACATATGCCCAAACTCCACACACTTGAAACAACTCCCTAGTGCTGGTGACGGGGACTGAAAGGAGCCCCGAGCACTGGGATAACTAGTAGAAGAACCTAGCATAGAGGAGCCTTGAACTAATGGAGCACGGGACGAACTCTGGGCTGGGAGGGAACTGAGTGATGAGTGTCCCTGATGAGAACTGTGAGAACTACGGCCCGATTTGCACCACAGTGAACTGGGTGGGCTGACTGAGCATGCCTGAATGGACGACCTCTATCGTGCTGGAACTGACCCCCATGAGGAGCACCACTGAATCCACCTTATCCCCGAAGCCTCTTGGCCTCCCTCTAAATCCTCTCCTGACCGCAAACCATCTCAATCTACCGAGCGATGTCGACAACCTCATCAAACATAGCACCAGACACTATCTCTCTGGTCATAAGCAATCGAAGCTTAAAAGTGAGGCCATATATAAACCTCATGATCCTCCCTCTGTCTGTGGGAACCAACCAGATAACATGACGGACGAACTATGAGAATCATGTCTCATACTACGTCACAAACATATCACCCTAAAGAAGCTGCTCAAACTGTCTGCGCAGCTCCTCTTTGCGGGACTAGGGCACGAACTTCTCCAGAAAGATAACGGTGAACTGCTGCCAAGTAAAGGGTGTTGTGCCGGCTGACCTACGCCTCCCGTAAGCTTCCCACCAACTGAATGAATCCCCAGAGAACTGGAAGGTAGTGAATAAGACCCCACTAGTCTCCAGAATGCCTGTTCTACGGAATATCCTTTGACACTTATCCAAGAAACCTTGTCCATCCTCACCCTTTGCACCACTGAAATATGGAGGCTGGAGTCTCCCAAACCTCTCCAATCTACAATGCTCATCCTCAGGCATAGCAGGAACCACATAGTCCTGATCAGCTACAACCGGCTGGGCTGGTGGTTCCCCCCGTGTCTAGAGTCCCTGAACAACATGCTCGGGTGTGCGAGCGGCGGGAGTTTGAGTGCCTCCACCGACCTGAGAAGTGGTTGTGGCCATCAAAATAAAGACCGCCTGAGCAAGGCCAGTACACACTGACAGAATCTTATCTAGGGCCTCGTAAAGGCCAGGAATCACAATAGGCACAGGTGGTGCCTGAGCTGGTCGCGTTGGGACATCTACGACTGGGACCTGGTCCTGATCTGGAGCAACTGGAGGGTCTGTAGGCACTTCCCGGCTGCTGTGCGAGCTGCACTTCTACCCCTACCACGGCCTCGGCCTCTCGCGTCCCTGGCTGGTGGTACTGGTAGCTGGTCCTCCTATCCTGTAGTGCGAGTCCTCACCATCTCTAAGAGAATGAAACAACAGAAGTTTAGTTACCAAAATCAACAGATTCGCACGACAAGAGTTGAAGAATGTGATATTTTCCTAATGGTTTTGCAGCCTCTCGAAGATAAGCACGGACGTCTCTGTACCGATCTGCAGGACTCTACTAAACCTTCTCATGACTCGTGAGACCTATGTAACCTAGGCTCTGATACCAACTTTTCATGATCCTAAACTCAAATCTGTCTTGATGGCGCCTATCAATGGTACTAGGCGAGCCGACTTCTACAACACTACAATACTTCATTTAAAACGATATACCAAAGACCGTTTGTGTAATAGAATTCATTAAAAAATAAGAGTTCACTCAAAAAACTAGAAATGCGGAATGAAAATCCCCAAACGTCGAGGTGTCACTGAGTCATAAGCAACTACTACAAACTGGTCTGATAACAACAAGACTAACATAGTCTAGGAAAAACAAAAATACAACCAAGGGGAAGATAGGGAAGAAGAAAGCAGGGTTGTGAACGCCGGGAAGCTACCTTGTAATCCCCAATGATCAGCTACAAAAATATCAGCAGCCGCTACAGTGGCCAGAAATGCCTAGATCTGCACACAAGGTGCAGGGAGTAACGTGAGTACACCAACTCAATAAGTAACAGCAGTAAATAAAGGCTGAGAAGTAGTGACGAGCTAGATGCAAGTACAGTTCATATCACAAAATTCAGTAAAGTACGACATGTTTTACAACCAGAGTTTAAGTCAAATCAGCTTGTTTAAATTGAGTCCAAGTAAAATCACTTAAAAATATCTTTCAACAGTCTCAAACAAAGACTCAAAGCAACTATGAGCATAAATACTGAAATCATATACCGCCCATCGGGCAAACATCACTCAGTCCTCCCAATCACTCCAACCTCACAATCACTCATGCCTCACAATCACTCAGCACTTGGCACTCAAGACTCGAGCTCAGTAGGTAATTACGCTCACTGGGATGTGTACTGACTCCAGAGGGGCTCCTTCAGCCCAAGCTCTATATCAATGCACATCATGGCAGTATCAATGAAACATGATGCGACGTGCAGCCCGATCCCATAAATGTCCTCACAAATCATGCCCTCAGCCTCACTCAGTCTGAAATCTCTCCAGTCTCTCGGGCTTTCAGAAATCAAAGTAATCAGCCCAAACAACATTGATATGATGTATCAGATAGAATAACAAAGACTGAGCTATTATGTAAAAATGCATGAACATGAATGAGTACGGATTATCAACCAAAAACAGTGAGAGGACAGCAAGAAACGGCCTCTAAGGGCTCCAAACAATACCGGCATAAATCCTAGACATGGTATCTAGCATGATTTACAGTAAATCTTTCTAAAACACATAAGGAGCATATAGCTACAACAAGTTGTTCAACTTTACAGTTGCTACGGGACGGACCAAGTCACAATCCCCAACAGTGCACGCCCACACGCCTGTCACTTAGCATGTGTGTCACCTCCAAATAATCACATGACACAACAATCTGGGGTTTCATAAACTCGGGACTAGATTTACAATCGTTACTTACCTCAATCCGAGCAAATCCCTATTCCGAAATGCTCTTGCCTCTCGATTCGGCCTCCAAATGCTTCGAATCTAATCACAACTAGTAAAATATCATTAATATATGCTAAAGATATCAATTCCACAAGAAAAACTACAAAATTAGACTCAAACCCCGAAATTCACTCAAATTCGGACCCCGGTCCCACGTCTCAAAATCCAACAAAAGTCATAAAACCCGAAAGCACATTCACCCATGAGTCTAACCATATAAAATTTATCAAAATCCGACATCATTTGACCCCTCAAATTCTCAAATTACACTCTCCAAAATCCCAAGCCCTAACCCCTTTTTTCACTTCAAAAACCCCACTAATTAGGTAAGAAATCAACGGGAAAACATCATAGCTAAGTATAATAGATCTCAAGTAACTTAGCTCAGTGAATATCCTTGAATACCCTTCAAAAAATCACCCCAAAAGCTCCAAAGTCTGAGTTGAAAATGGTAGAAATAAGGAAAAATCACGAAGTCCTTTTATTTATACATTCTGCCCAATGAAACCCCACCTGCGGTCCCTTCTCCGCATCTGCGGACCAGGCTCTGCTTCTGCGGAAATCACTTAAAGTCCCTGGGACCGCTTCTGCTCCCCACGACCGCTTCTACGATCATCGCAGGTGCAGGAATTACCTTGCACCTGAGCATGCATGCCCGCATCTGCGACTCTCGTAGGTGCGGGAACGACTTCGCACTTGCGGCTCCACCTCAAGTACCCTATGGCCGCATCTGCGAATCCTTAGTCGCTCCTGCAGGCTCGCACCTGCAACTGCCACTCGCAGGTGCGGAAGACACTAGAACCAACAGCTTCAGCTGAATTTTCCAAGTTCCAAACTTTTCGTTAGCCATCCGGAATCACCCTAAGCCCATCGGGACCTCAACCAAACATATTAACAAGTCATATATTAACACACGAACTTATTCGAGCCTACGAATCACTTAAAACACCAAATTGCCCTCGGATACAAGCTTAAGAACTTCTAAACTTCCAAATTTCGCAAATGACGCCGACGCCGAAACCTATCAAACCGCGTCCGAATGACCTCAAATTTTACCCACGTGTCACAAATGACACCACAAACCCACTCCAACCTCCGGAAATACATTTAGATTCCAATATCAACAAAAATTGCCAAATTTTCAACTTTCGCCAATTCAAGCCTAATTCCACTACGGACCTCCAAATCACATTCCGGACGCACTCCTTAGTCCAAAATCTCCTAACGGATCTAACGGAACCATCAAAATTCCAATCCGAGATCGTTTACACATAGTCAATATCCGGTTGACTTTTCCAACTTAAACTTCAAATAAAGAGTCTAAGTGTCTCAATTCACTCTGAAATCACTCCGGACCCGAACCAACTAACTCGGTATAACATAATATAGCTGAATAATACAAAAAGGAGAAGAAATAGGATAAGAGAGGCTATAACTCTCGAAACAATTGACCGGGTCGTTACATTTATGTACCACACTCTCATGGGAGCGGGTCGTTCGCCTCGGCAGGTTAATAGATGCATATAAGGTTCGTGTCGTTCGATCCTCGACAGTGCAAAATTTAAATATTTATGTTGGATCGGGTCGTATGCCTCGGAATTTCCTATATCATATCCTCATGAAATCATGCGTAATATTTGGCAAGAAGCCAGTGTATCTCTAAATTTTTTGGATTTGAATTATGGCAATCTATTTGATGAGATCCACTATATCTATATATATGATCCGGTTAAGGAGGGAATTTCTAATGGAGAGCTTGAGTTCATCGTAAAGAGGGGGATTTGTACCACATGATTATACTTGTTTATTTCATTTATGTACTATGTCCCATACCTATTTACCTCTTTACTATACCTGATGTTATTGGACCACTAGTGAGTGTCGATGTCGACCTCTCGTCACTACTTCTCCGGGGTTAGGCTAGATACTTACTGGATACACGTTGATTTATGTACTCAAACTACACTTGCTGCATATTTTTGTGCACGTACATATATGACTAGTAGCCTTGTGAGAGCAGAGGTGTGTATGCATGCGGGGACTTAGGTGAGTTGTATTCCATATTCAGAACCGCAGCCGGCAGAGTCTCCTTCAGAGTATTAATATATTTTTCCTGTCCAATTTGTATTCTGCACAGATGCTGTATTTTACTTTAAATTCCTAGTTGATACTCATGCACTTACGACACGGGGTTTTGGGGTGATTACGGGTTGTTCTATATTGAAATTGTTAAAAATTTCATTATTTATTCTGTAGATCCCATATTTTACTATTTATTTGAAGGAAAATATGATTTCTAAAATATTCAAATGAAACAAAATTAAGTATTTATTGTTGTCTTTCTTGACAGTGGTGTTCAGCGCCATCACGACCTTTAATGGATTTTGGGCCGTGACAACATGGTATCATAGAATTAGGTTCATTCATGTCTCACAGGTTATGAGCAAGTCTAGTAGAGTCTTGCGGATCGGTACGAAGATGTTTGTACTTATCTTCGAGAGGCTACAAGACTGTTACGAGCACTTCCCTTCTTGATTCCTCATCGTGCGATTTGATTCCTTTGAGGCTTATGAATTTATTTCCTTCCTACTTAATCTTATGTGGCGTGAAGCGCTTGTTTTCAATTGGGAATAGAGGAATTATAATGGTACTTCAGATGTGGTGCAGGATGTTTCTCCCTGCGTATTCGATTGGGCTATTTTCGTCGCCTTGCAGAAGGATGTTCTGTCGTTTCAGCTCAGTATCAGTATTGCCTATGATTTTGAAGTTGGGCGATGATTGTTATGATGATTCGTGCATTGCTAGCGCAAACTGTTGGTGTAATGGTAGGGTACTTACTTATGAATCGTGGAAGTGAATGACTTGAAAGGAATATTTCTCAACACATGATTTAGAGGTTCAATGTTTATTTCCAGCAAAAGAAAGGTAACCGGACTATGAATGTCCAGGTTTGGGTTGATGGAGTAACGAGACAAGTTATTTTCGAACGTGGTGGAATTTTTATCTATGATGTAGTGTCGCAGTCTTTATTTGAAGTATTATTTTTCGTCGGTGTTATGGCCTCGTTGATTCGCCTACGGGTCAAGGTGCTGTGAAATGGTGCCTGAGAAGCTCTTGTCGAAGATAGATACATGTAGCAGTTTCAGGATCGAATCGGTGTTTCTAATGTTGATGGATCGAGAAAGATGATCTTCAAGGAGGCTTAGAGTTGGTGCCAATTGGTCATATCAGGTGCCGCAGGGATGGATTATGCTTTGAGGAAGTATTTGGGCGCCGAAGGATGAGGAAGGACGTGGCAAAAGAAGTCTCATGGTGGTTGAATTGCTAGAAGGTAAAGTATGAAAAGCAAAAATTGAGCAGTTGGTTAAAGGAGAGGGTTTAACCAAAGTGGGAGAGTGGCAGAGTAACATATGGGTTCTGTGGTAGGATGGACACACGCCTTGAGGAATGTTTGGATCCATTTGGGAATTCATGGTGGACAGTGACTCGGTCCACAAATTTTTTTTGGATGCAACATGACTTCGAGTTTGGAATACATTGTTGGACTTCAATGGGGAAGAAGGAATCTTGGTAGGTTCCAGGGTTATGTAATTGTAGCTTCAAGCTAAGTGGAGGATCCCCATCATCTACGATTGGACTGTGTGGTTTTCTACTTGTGCGGTTTTTGGTTATCGGTGTATTGGTGGGTTATTACGACTAAGGAAAGAACACATCAGTGGTAATTTGAGCAAAGGATTTGAGGAATGTGTACTATCTTTGACCTTATCGGTTCATGTTAAGGTTTTTGGAAGACTCAAAGTCTATGCTTCGTGTGGATGTGATGTATAAGGAAAGGAATTCAGCCGGTTGCTTCTTTGAGAGGGAGTTCATGTGCTAGCAGGGCCTTGGAGTTTGATTATATTTGAGAACAAGTCAGAGTGGATGACTCTCAACAATGGTCCTAGTAGGCTCAAATTAAAGTGCGGTGCTTAAGGATTTCAAGTTCGTGGCATAGTTAAGTATTGAGCTTTTGTAGTGGATTATGAAAGGGGTTTGGAGTGTTCTAAGTTATCATCGTTAGGCGGTGTAGCATTGGAGGAATGGGAGAAAATAACTTTGGATTCGTAGAGGAATTATCAGAATGGGTGTACCAGTTGAAGATGTGAATGTGCGCACAAGGAGGGATGAGATGGTTCGTGAGTTTTGAGACAACGTGGTCTCGTGAATTGGGTCGCTCAGGATTAGTGAAGATTGAGTTTTTTATATTTTGAATGGAGCTATTATGATTTTTGAGGCCAGTCTAGAGTAAATTAGAAGAACTTGGTTCAAGTAGCAATGGTTGAATTGGCATGATGGTGGCAATGATGAGTTCCTTCAGCGTGTTAAGTTATACAGGTGATTTGTGGCGGTACGTGCAAACTTGATGGCCATCGTAATTTGAGTTATTTGGAGGCGTTTGATTATTATGGCATGTTATGGGAAGATGGATCCCAGAAGAGTTATGGTGGTTTAGAGAACAACTTGAGGTTTGTATTTTCTGCGATTATGAGAATTCAGTCGCGTGTTGCAATGGTTCTCCGAAAAAGAGTTAAGTGAAAGGTTTTTATATGATGAAGTGTTTATTCTATTAGTGGTTCCGGAGTTATGATGAAATTCTTGTGCTCTCACGTAGTGGCATGTTAGGTGCAGTGAGGGTCATGGGAATTTGAAGTTGAGGATCAAAGTTGCGGTTCGGTGTTGGCAAGAATGTCACGAGCGAACAGGAAAGAATTCATATGTTTAAAGTAAGTTGGTATTTTCTTTAGCGTCGTCTGAGAACGGTGTCCTGTGTAAGAGGTTTTGTGTATTGATTTGTGGATTCTCAATTTGTTTTACAACATTAGAATGGGCAGTGGTATAGATGTGCAGACTTTGCTACCTGGTGCGGAGAGTCGTGGGAGACTATCCCACAGGAAGATTTTATAATTGTGACATGTAGACACTTGATTGATTAAAGATTGAAGCCAAGTATGGAGATTGTGGTACTATCCCTAATGTGAGAATTTATGCCTGAATGGCGCTCTATTCATCTGGCTGCGAACTATGGATGTTTGTTCCGGATTGGACGGTTGTTCTAGTGTGTCATGGGAAAAAAGGTTAGTGTGGATCCTTTAATGGTTATTAGCCCAGTGCGGTATGGTCAAAATCGGCTTGAGGTCTGTGGGTGGATCTAAATGTGAATGTGGGCTCTAAAGCTTGCTAGCTAAGGTAGCAGGAAGGATCTTCAGACTGGCTCGAGCTAATGTGCTCAACTGGGTTATGGTGGCACGGGTTGGTGCACGAGGTGTTAAATAGTGATTTGGACAACTCCATAGCGGTTCTTAGCACGTTCGAGGACGAACGTATGTTTAAGTGGGAGAATGTAACGACCCGACCTGTCCTATTGAGATCTAGCGCGTCGTTCAGCGCTTTAAGGCTCTGAGTAGATTAACTTCAAGTATTATGACTTGCATACGTGTTCGGAATTGAATTTCGGGAAGTTCCGATTGATTTGGAAAAACAATTTTCATTTCGGAAGCCTTAAGTTGGAAGAATTGACTAAAGTGTGATTTTTGAGTAAACTACCTCGGAATCGGGATTTGAAGGTTCCAACAAGTTCGTATGATGATTTGGGACTTGGGCGTATGTCCGGATCAGCTTCAGATGACCCGGGAGCATTTCAGCGCCTATTGTGGAAGTTGGCATTTTGGAAGAATTTTATAAATTTGGGTTGAGGTATATTTCAATGTTGTCGATGTCCGTTTGGTATTTCTAGTCTAGGACTAGCTTCGTATAGTGATTCTGGTATTGGGAGTGCGTCCGGGAGTGGATTTGGAGGTCTGTAGGTCATTTCGGGGTCATTTGACAGAAGTTAGAAATTGAAGGTTTTTGATAAGTTTGACCGGGAGTGTACTTTTGATATAGTGGTCGGATTCGGATTCCGGAAGTTGAAGTAGGTCTGTAATGTCAAATGTGACTTGTGTGCAAATTTTGAGGTCAAACGGACGTGATTTGATAGGTTTCGGCACCGGATGTGGAAGTTAGAAGTTCAATAGTTCATTAGGCTTGAATCGATGCACAATTCGTAGTTTTGATATTATTTGGTATGATTTTTAGGCCTCGAGAAGGTCCATTTTATGTTATGGAGCGGGTCGGTGTGGTTGGACAGGGTACTGGGGGCCTCGGGTGTGTTTAGGTTGTATCGTGCTCTTATTTGATATTTCAACGTCATTTCTTTAGGCATAAAGGGTAACATATTGAGCAAACGACTTTTGATTTGATTTGATTGAACCATTAGATCCGTATCGTAATTACGGATCCATAGCAACAAGAATCGTCGGGAAAGATTGTTGGTTTCTAGTGCGAACTTTGTTCTTCGCAAATGTGAGGGAAGTCACGAACACGAAGAAGGAAATTTGGGTTGACCAGTCAATGTAAAGAATTTCTCTTCACGAACTCGAAGGTTTTCCCGCGAACGCGATGAAGAAAATTGCCTGGACAATGTTTTAAACCGAGAATTTTAGTATTTTGGGCATATCTTAAGTTCTAGAGCTCCGTTTGAGGTGATTTTCGCGGATTTATTCTCGTCTCGACATGGGGGTAAATATATGACATTTATTTTGATGTTTTTCTATGATTATTTTCGTTGGTTATTATTTTTATCCGAGTGTGGATTGTAGACATTGGGATTTTGAGCCCCAATATTGAGAAATGGTAAATCCTTCATTTGAGGGTCATCGATTCATGGATGAAATTGGATGATTTTATGAATATAGACCATATGATTTATGGGTAATATTTATTTTCGAAAATTTTCGGGATTTGGGCACGTGGGCTCGAGGGTCGAATTTATTGACTTTTCGAACGGAGTTGGTAATTGTTATAAATTGATTTATTATGAGTATTAGAGTATATTTTTATTGGTTTGCACATTGTTTGACTAGTTTTGGAGCGAAGGGCACCGGTTTGAGTTGTTAGAGCGATGTTGGAGTCGGTTATGGAACTTCGGAGCAAGATAAGTCTCATGTCTAACCCTGTGAGGGGGAAATTACCCGTAGGTGTTGTATATTGACGTGTGCTACTTGTTGTGGTGGATACATACGCGCGAGGTGACGAGAGCCCGTACGTAGCTACATTCATGTTATTGTCCAGGTAGGCTTAGGTTCACATCATGTTATAACTGTACTATTTGAGCAATCTCTCGCCTATTAAACTCCTCGGTTTTATATTTCTACTTGAGAATGGGCTTGCTACTGTAGAGACTTCACGAGTTCATGATTAGTCATTGAATAATTTACTCCTCTTACGGCATGTTTCCGTGATATATATGTTTCATTGAAAGATTTTTGTTAATGAAATTACTGCTCATACATTTATTCTTGAGTGGGGTCAAGGACCCGTAAAATCTTCTCATTCTAATGGGATCGGGTCATTCACCTTGGCAGGATTATGTATTTCACATCTTATGGGATCGGGCAGTTCGCCTCGGCAAGATTTATGTACCACACTCTCATGGGGGGGAGGCGTTCGCCTCGGCGGGTTAATAGATGCATTTATGGTTCGTGTCGTTCGACCTCGGTAGTGCACAGTTTAAATATTTATGTTGGATCGGGTCGTACACCTTGGAATTTCCTATATCATATCCTCATGAAATCGTGCGTAATATTTGGCAAGAAGTCAGTGTATCTGTGAATTTTCCGGATTTGACTTATGGCAATCTATTTGATGAGATCCAGTATATCTATATATATGCTCCGGTTAAGGAGAGAATTTCTAATAGAGAGTTTGAGTTCATCGTAAAGAGGGGGATTTGTACCACGTGATTTATACTTGTTTATTTCATTTATGTATTCTGCCTCATACTTATTTACCTCTTTACTATACATGATGTTATTGAACCACTAGTGAGTGTCGATGTCGACCTCTCACCACTACTCCTCTGGGGTTAGGCTAGATACTTACTCGATACACATTGATTTACGTACTCATACTACACTTGTTGCATATTTTTGTGCACATACATATATAACTAGTAGCCTTGTGAGAGCATAGGTGTATATGCATGAGGGGACTTAGGTGAGCTGCATTACATATTACGACTCGCAGCCGGCAGAGTCTCCTTCAGAGTATTAATATATTTTTTCTGTCCAATTTGTATTCCAGGCAAATGTTGTATTTTACTTTAAATTTCTAGTTGATGTTCATGCACTTGCGACACCGAGTTTTTAGGTGATTATGGGTTGTTATGTATTGAAATTGTTAAAAATATCATTATTTATTCTGTAAATCTCATCATTTACTATTTATCTGAACGAAAATACGATTTCTAAAATATTGAAATGAGAACCAAATTAAGTATTTATTGTTGGCTTGCCTGGCAGTGGTGTCTGGCGCCATCACGACATTTAATGAATTTTGGGTCGTGACCGCACATATCTAATTGCATTTCGAATTCTGATAATGGCCTTATCTTTCTCTGCAAGGCCTTCATTTACAATTAAATTGACAATGTGGGAAGCACGTCTAACATGCATGTATTTATTCTCTAAGATTGAATATTTTCACTTCACACACTTCATCAAGTAATCAAGGCAAGTATCATTTGAACTTGCATTGTCTACTGTCATTGTAAATACACTTTCAATTTCCCAATTAATTAAGCATTCCTCAATAGAACCACCAACAATCCTTCATGCATGACTCTCAATGAGCTGAAAATTTTAAAAAAAAAATGGTACAACCAATCATTATCAATCCAATGTGTTGTAATACACATTTAATTAAGATTCTGAATTGACGTTCAAGTGTCCGTGGTAAGGCACAAACGATGATTTTTAATTAAATTTTTCAATTTGGCTTTCTCTTAAACGTAAATCTCCAAACAATCTCTTACAACTGTATTTATCGAAGAGATTATGAATCTAGGTTCAAGTGCTCTACGGTATATTTGAAAACCTTCCCCTTATACAATCTTAAAAGGTAATTCATCAATTATAATCATGGCAGCTAATGCATCTCTAACTTCTTCTACATTAAGTGGTCTTACTTTACCGGTTTATTTACCATCACCTTTTTCACCTTTAATAGTAAAATCAACTATAGATTTTTGTTTTCTATATCTTTTGTATGGATATAATATACACCGATCCATATGGCTCCACATGCCTGAAGTGTCGTTTCACGTTGAAGCAACAAGTTCTTTTTTACAGTAATTACATGTCGCTTTAACTGGTTCACTTCCTTCAATTTTAGTAAAATGATACCAAACTTCTAACCTTGGTCACTGTTGTTTTTTAGGAGGAGCCTTTTGGTTGGTTCTTTTTTCGTTTTTGAGGTGATCGAGGAGTATACCTGTTTTTGGATTTGCTGTAACATCCTCCATTTTGCCTATATTGTCTTGAGACATCTCGCTCTTATCTGTAGTACTTGATTGATCCATGGATACAACATGTTAGAACCAATAAAAACAAGAACTATATAACGATCCGACCGGTCGTTCCGTAGAACCTGCATTAAATTTACTGTTATTGCCTTGTCATAGGTTGGTCATACTGTTTATGATGTGTTAGAGTTGGTAGGCTCGGAATCGGAATGGTTGTACTGAGAATTTAGTCATTTATTCTTTAAAAATAGCTTTATAGTTGGAAAAGTCAACTGACAGTTGACTTATTGGTAAACGACCTCGGAATGAGGATTTTATGGCTCGGATAGCTTCGTTAGGTGATTTGGGACTTAGGAGTGTGTTCAGAATATTTTTGTGATGTCCGGTGTAGAATTAGGCTTGAATTGGCGAAAGTTAGTTTTTGGCGATTTTCGGTCGGCATTGGAAAATAGGATATCGGGGTCGGAATGGAATTCCGGAAGTTCGAACAGGTTTGTAATGTCATTTTGGATATGTCTGCAAAATTTCAGGTCAATCGGATGTGTTTTGGATAGTTTCGGCATCGTTGGTGGAATAGAAATTTCAAAGTTCATAGGCTTGAATCCGAGGTAAATTTAGTGTTTTGCGTTGTTTTTAGTGATTCGAAGGCTCGACTAAGTTTGTGTGATGTTATGGGATGTGTTGGTATGTTTTGGTTGAGGTCCCAAGGGTCTCGGGTGAGTTTCGGGTGGTTTCGGACCATTTCTAGGCCATTTCTAGTTGCTGGTTTTTGGCGTCAGGGGTGTACAGTACGATAGCATTGATCTGGATGGGTTAGCACAGAGAAAATTTGGAAAAATCTAGTTGTGCTATGCGATCGCACAAGGCTTCCCGCGATCGCACAGAGTAAAATTTCTGCTGCACTGTCCCGACTTTGAAAGCTTATAACTCACAATATATAAAGAATTTGAGGATGATCCAAATTAAAAGTTGTAGCTCTTGATGTCTAGTTTTCAGAAAGTTAAGGCAATTGTAATTTGGAGTTTTGTACAAAAAGTTATGATCATTATACTAGAGGCTATCCGGAAGAGTTGGAGAAGACTGTTGGAAAATTTGTTCTATGCGATCGCATAGAGGAGGCCGCGATCGCATAGGGTTAAATAAGGACTGGTAAATTTTTTTCACCGCGAACGCACATATGGATCCGCGACCGCACAGTGTCCGGATCTGGGCAGTATATAATTAAACCCTTCCGCGACCATTAACCCTTTTACACTATTTTTTTAACGGGAAAGAGCTTTGAGGCGAATTTTGAAGAGAGAAAATTATTGTTCTTCGTTGAGGTAAGTATTTTGGACCCAAAAACTCTATTATGGGTGATTAAGTAACATAATAGCAGTGTTTAATTCATGAAAATCAGTAGAAAAAGATGGGGTTAGGGCTTGAGATTATGAGACATTTAGGGATCGATTTGAGGGGCCAAACGAACTCCGATTTTAGCGTTATTTATATGTACAGACTCGTGAGATGATGAAGAACATTTTGGTATAAAATTTGTCGAGTTCTGAGACGCGGGACCGGGGGTCGGGTTTTGGCTAATTTCGGGTTTTGCGCTAAATTTGGTATTTTCAATTGGAATTCATTACTTAAGCATAATTTGATGATAAAAATCTGAACTTGGTAGATTTGGAGCGCTCGAAAGTTGATTCGAGAGGCAAGCGGGTCGCATAGTAGATTTTCGGGCTAGTTTGAGGTAAGTAATGTCTTTAAATTATGTCTTGAGGGTATGAAACCCCGGACTCTGCACCCTTTCACGGGTTCTGGAATGCAAAGATTGGAACTTTGAAAATATATTCTCTATTTAGGCAACTATTGAGTTGTGAAACCGATTTCTAAGCCTATGCTTAATAGTTTTGATATATTTTGATATGAATTGGGTTGTAAGCCATATTTGGGGCCTAGTGCCGATTTGTTTACCCCTTGAGGGTTGATTTTACTATTTTCCTCACTGATATGTTATGATTTCACTCAGTCGTTTCTTGATAATTGTTTTGACACTTAGAGTATTTTGATACTATTTATTGAAAATGAAACATTGTTTTTGGGTCGAGAACCCGGTATATTTATAGACTGAAGGGCATGTTGAGAGTGTCTGACTGAGTGAGGCTGCGAACCATTATTGTGAGGATGTTGTGATATGAGAGAGGCTGCGGGCCAATATTGTGTGTGATTTATGCCATGATGTGGCTTGTTATAGCGCTTGGTTTGTAGGAGCCTCTCCGGAGTCTGTACACACCCCCAATGAGCGCAGGTACCTATTGAGTGATGTTGCCCACGGGGCTGATATTGAGTGACTGTGAGGTTTCCTGATGGGCTGATATTGAGTGACTGTGAGGTTGCCTGATGGGCTGATACTGAGTGACTGTGAGGTTGCCTGATGGGCTGATACTGAGATTGTTATGAGAAATGATTATGGCCCGAGGGGCATATTTATGAAAATTTTACTGAGTTTTTGACTACGATTCACTTCGTTTTTCAAACTGATTTTTACTGAGAGTTTTACTGAGATATTTTGAAATTATACTTGTTTCAAAGGATTTCTGGAAATTGGTTTTTTAACTTATGTATTTGATGAATACTTATGGTGACTTGGTGATTTACTATTTTTTTTGTGAATTGGTGTATCTGTGCTGTGTGTTTCTTATTTCTCAGACTGTGATTTATTTTCATTACTACTGAGTTGGCATACTCATCATTACTCCCTGTGCCTCTATGCACAGATCCAGGTACCGGCTCGGAGCAGTAGCTGTCTCTGTTTGTTAGCAACAGTTTTTACGAGATTTCGAGGTAGCTGTCTAGCGTCCACAGCATCCCCATTTCCCTTCTTTATTTAGTATTAGTATTTTATTCCTAGACTTTGTCTTGACGATAGCAGAGTTAGTTTATTTCGTAGATGCTCATGACATGTTGACTCCAGGTCTTGGGGACGGTTGTAGACTGTTAGCTTATGACATGTCTTGATGATAGCAGAGTTAGTTTATTTCGTAGATGCTCATGACATGTTGACTTCGGGTCTTGGGGACGTTTGTAGACTGTTAGCTTAATTGTTTTGTTTAAAGATTTCGAAATTTATATGCGTGTTATGAATTGCTGAAAATAAATTGAGATATTTGAAAAGAAAAATGTGAAAGTTATGAGTATTGGCTAGCCTAGTTCCACGATAGGCGCCATCACGACCGATTAGAATTTGGGATCGTGACAAACTATTAGTAACTAAAAGAAAGAAGTAAGATGATGGGTAATTACGGATGAATAGTTGGACATGGAGGAATTAAAAAAGTATATATATTTGATTATGGAGAATATATTAAGCGAATACTGGAAATCTGATTGTTAAACGTAATATTTATGAATTATGTGATATCACAATTTCTCTTAATTGTTGGCACAAACACCATCCTAGTTATTTTATGGACCTAGTGGACTATCATATCATACATATATTTATTCATTGTTTTAGGAACTATTATAACTGTATTGTAATACAGTTAGAATTGCAAGAGATAAAAATAAATTACTTTTAGATGACTATTGAAATCTCACACACAGGTATACATGAATATACATGTGATACATAATTGATACATATGTGATACACAAATGATATACATTGTGATACACATATCATTTTTTTTCATGTTCAGTTTTTACTTCGAATTTTCGATTCAAACCACTTCAAAACTTCACCAAATCATCCCAAAACTGAGATTCAAGCTCCTTAAGTTGTGCCCAATCTATTCTAATAACACCCATTCAAAACAAAGTAAAAATTTAATAATTTTTTGCTACAAATAACTAATTGGCTATTTTAGTTAATATTAGTAATATTTTATCAATTAACTAATTTTTGCAATGAACTACTTCTAAATGGACATAGTTAATAATTTCCCTTTCTTTTTTGGATAGCAAGTTAGCAGCAGAGAAGCTCTAATAAACTATAGTATCCTTGTTTCAGTAGTAGGGTAGGGTTGGCCGTATAGATATCTCGTATTAGTAGTAGTAGTAGTTATTTTGACTTATTTCCATCTAAATCCATCTCAAAATTCAAGGCCCAAAGTTAAAAAATATTAGTGTTTTCTTATTTTAAACTTAACCTATAAAATATATTTATTTATTTAAAATTAACGATACGATTCGATATTTTTTATAATATTAAGAAACCTACCCTAATATTAGGTACGGTTATAAATTTTTATTTAAACCTTTGGTTTATTAAAAAAAAACTTAATAATCAGTACGGTTACGCTCCGTTCCGTTCGGTCTATTCGGTCGGTTTTCAAAATTGTTTTGACACCCCTAGGCTCGGTGGACGTGCTTGGTAAAACTCAACCCTACTATATTTAAAGATTTTAGACGGTCTATTTAATTTTAGCCTCTAATTATGTTAGCTACACGAGCTAGTTATGTTTTCTTTTTTCAAAATATCTTGGCAAAGCTTTTAATTCATATAAAGCATATACATATATTAACAGTCTTTTTTCTTTGTTTTGTTTTCTGCTAATTAAGCTTTTCAACATGTCTTTAGCAAATAGACGTATCACGTATTATGAACGAAGAGATGAAATTAGCCGGCATATTACTAAAACAAGAAACTAAAATGGATCATTACAAACAAGAACTCATCGCATTGTATCAAATCCAGGGGTGGAGCCACTGTTTGGCGACGGGTTCGGCGAACTCAGTAGGCAGTAGCTTTGGTTCAATCCATGTGATTGTCTTGAACAATTCATTAATTATTTATAACTTACTAATTTAAAACTTATTAACTTATAATCCGTAAAATTCTAAACTCACATACTTAAAATTTCAACACCGCCTCTGATCAATTCAATAGTAGTTTTTGTTAATAACTCTATATTTGTAAAACAATTCTGGAAATAATAAAATAAATAAACAGAAATGTAAACGCAATGAAAAGTTAATTCGAGCCCACTGAATTCACAGTGTTTCCTTAAGGAATTTAATCCCCTCCTAGTACCCAAGGTTATGGATTATTTCCTCCCAGGATAGAACGAATTTCACACTGGTGTAGTGGTACTTCAAACCCCAGTGTTTCAGCGAACTCAAAGTTCGGTAGCAAATCACACTTACTTGCTTTCTTTGAAGATGAAAGTATGCAGAAAGAAGGAGGAGAACTCAGAAATTAGTATGTAAAATCTGAGAGAATGGACTTGTATTTATAGCCAAAGTTGGGCTGAAATCTGAAGAGGTGCAACTCTTCATAATGGCTGTTTTTGCAAAAACGCCCATAAAGTAAATGCCATGACATAATTGGCTATTTACTCAATAATAAAGAGGGAAAATTGAAGGGTAGTTAATTTTCTGTTACAAAACAGAAAACTAAATTCTGGATCTCGATCGATCATTTGACCAAATCCGAANATATACCCATCAAAAGTCTTTTCCTCTTCCTATGTGGGACAATTAAGGGGGGAAACTCAAATATTACTCAAATATTTTATTTTCCCCTCCATTTCCCATTCACCCATTTTAAGCATTAATATATCATTAAATACTTAAAATCCCAACAGTTTTCTTAAAGATATTATGGGAAATATATCAAAAGCTTTTGACTGTCTTTTCTTTTCTTTTCTTTTCCTTTCCAATAACTTTTGTGATAGACGGAGCAAATGGAAATAGCTAAGTCAAAATCATCAGGAGAATTATTGACGTGGGATGGATGATCTTCACAAGATGAAATACTCATGTGAAGTTTTAAGACATTTTTGCAGAGACTTACAAATATTTTAGAAAAATAACGTGCTCCACTTAGTAAAGGATCTTTATACAAATAGCTTGCTGAATTTATTGTTTACTTTTCTTATCCGATATATATAAATATATATTGATTTACTATTAAAAAATAGGTAAAAGTCATCTATATTTTATAATTAATTTTGGTATACAAAAAATGGTAGGAGTATTGACTAAGCAAGTCTGACCATTTTGGTCAAAGGATTGATCAGTATATTGACCGTTATCTGTCAGTTTCTTTATCCCGGCTAATAGCGCCAAACTTTACCGACCGCCTTCTATCGGTATGTAATTCAAAAAATTACCTTTTGTCTATTCCGTCTAGCCGTGATAATTTTGCGGTCGATTTTTTTGACTGGCCGATGGCGGTCGGTAGCTTCTTGCAGAGACTGATCCAGGATTTCTTAAATATGCATCTCATTCAAAAAATAAGAAAAAACGTTTTAAGTGGGAATGGATCCATGTTCCGGGGAGTAAATAACTCAATATTCAACCAAGTGCATCATTCAATCTTTTTGGAGTATGGGTGCCAACAGATAATATTAGACTAATTCTAGAAAATACGTACATAAAATACCTAGTTTGACGATGGGAACGTGGGTTCACGTGCCCCATGATAGGGGTTATAAATCCGCCGCTGGCTTCTAGACGGTTTTTAGCGAATTTCTAGCAATGATTAAGTATGATTATATTTATACACATATTATACATGAATTATGGCAGTTGAGTGGACGGCTATTTAGGATAATTCTTCATTTATCAGCTCCTTATATATTTGTTCCATTTGTAGGAGGTCCAAGAATGTGTCCTGGAAAAGAGTGCGATATTAGAAATACTTGTGTTTATGCATCATCTTGTGAAAAGGTTCAAGTGGCAAAAAATTATTCCTAATGAGAAAATCATTGTTGATTCAATGCTTGTTCCTGCCAACGGTCTTCCTGTTAAACTCTACCCCCACCAAGCTTAAAGATTTCTTTAATTTGGATCTATAATTTATCAATCTTTTTCAATTTCCTTGTAACGACCCGGTCTGTCGTTACGCAGTATACGCATCTATTCCCTTATTTATGTCTTGTAGTAGCTCGGTTAGACTGTTCATGAAGTGTTGGGGTTGGTTGGTTCGGGTTCGGAGTGAAAATAGAGTGGATTGAGACACTTAGTCTCTAACAAGAGCTTTAGAGTTGGAAAAGTCAACCCGGAATTGACTTATTGGTAAACGACCTCGGAATGCGGATTTTATGGTTCGGATAGCTTCGTTAGGTGATTTGGGACTTAGGAGTGTGTTCAGAATATTTTTAGGGTGCCCCGGGTAGATTTAGGCTTGAATTGGCGAAGTTAGTATTTTGGCGAATTCCGGTTGATAGGCGAGATTTTGATCCGAGGGTTGGAATGAGATTCCGAGAGTTGTTGTAGCCTCGTTATGTCATTTTGGACTTGCCCGCAAAACTTCAGGTCATTCGGAGATGGTTTGGTTGGGTTTTTTATCAAATGCGTGTTTCGGAAGTTTTTGAAAATCATAGGCTTGAATTGGATGAGAATTTATGGTTTTGATGTTGTTTTTGGTGTTTTAATGGCTCGACAAAGTTTGAATAACCATGTTTGATATGTTGGTATGTTTGGTTGGGGTCCCGAGGGGCTCGGGTTTGATTTCGGGCGTTAAACGGAGGACTTGGAACTTGAAATGCAGCTGAAGCTGCTGTTGCTGGTGCGATCGCACCTGCGATGCTTAGGCCGCAGGTGCGGATATCGCAGGCGGGAAAAGGATGGCGCAGGTGTGATGTTTGATCGCTGGGGCGGAAGGAAGATCGCACCTACGAGGTCGCAGGTGCGGGAGATGGGATCGCTGGTGCGGGCTCTGGGTTTTAAGTGAAAAACCGCTGGTGCGGTCAATATGTTGCCACTGCGGGCCCACTGTTGCGATAAAGAGGCCGCAGGTGCGAAAGAGGTCGCAAGGGCGGATGGAGGTCCGCACCTGCGATGTCGCAGGCGCGGAAAAAGTATCGCGGGTGCGGGAGCTGGGCAACTTAAGTGTTTTTCGCAGGTGCAGTTGAAAGGTCGCACCTGCGGAGTCGCAGGTGCGAGAAAAGCACCGTTGTTGCGGAAATGCCT
>MDKH01157887.1:0-11298 GCA_005239495.1 Nicotiana undulata | reverse complement strand
GAGGCTCGGACCAAAACCCGATCACCCATAACCCCACGAGTTCAAATATATGATTTATTTCAATATCCGACCCCAAATTGAGGTTGAATCACCCAAATTTCCCAAAAAACCTAACTCTATCCAAAATCCCTAATTTCTACTTGATTTTATGATTTTAGGCCTAGATTTCTAGTGATTATGGAAGTAAATGAGAGAAATTAGTGTTAGAATCACTTACCCAATTGGTTATGGAAGAGAACTAGCTTAGGAATCGCCTATGGGGTCTTGGGGAAGAAGAAGTTGGTGAATTATGAAAAATCCCGTGTAAGTATTCTGTTTTTGACTTAAGGAATTAACTGGGCGATTTTGTTCTCTGCGATCGCGAAAAGAGGGCTGCGATCGCAGAGCTATAGGAATCCTTACTATGCGACCGCAAACGGAAGGCTGCGATCGCGGAAGGTTAACTCCACAGACCTCTGCGATCGCGAAGAAAATGATGTGACCACAGAGAAGAACTACCTAGCCCCCACCCAGTCAGCCTGGTACACTACGCGATAGCGAAGAAGGAATGCGATCGCAGAACATCCGGACTCCCTACACTGCGATTGCGGACCCATCCATGTGATCGTAGAGGAAAACAGACCCCTCCCCCACTCTCAACTCTATGCGATCGCAGCTCCACCTATGCGATCGCATAGACTAAGCTACCAGACACCAGAAAATCAACCAAACACCAGATTTTTCATGACTTTTACACCCCATTAGCTACCCAAAACTCACCCGAGCCCTCGGGTCTCAAAACCAAAAATACACACGACTCCCAAAACGTCCTACGAGCTTACTCAAGCTTTCAAATCGGCAAATATCAGCAAAAACAAGGAATTAAACCTCAAAATTCATAGAAATTTCCTTAAAGCTTCATAAGGCTTAATTATTTCGATTTTTATCCGAAACCCGTCATTTCAAGTCTGTTTTACACCAAATTTCACAGATAACTCACAAAACATATAATAAACCTGTTTCAGGCTCCGGAATCATAATACGATCCCGGTAACACGGTTTTCACATAATAATTCATTTTCAAATTCCTTTATTATTTCCAGAAAATAATTTTCTTTAAAAATTCATTTCTCGGGCTTGGGACCTCGGAATTCAATTCCGGGCATACGCCCAAGTCCCATATTTTCCTACGAACCCTCCAGGACTGTCAAATCATGGGTCCAGGTTCGTTTGCCAATATTGTTGACCAAAGTCAACTTTATTTATTTAATTATCATAAAATTCTATTTTTATCAAATTTCAACATAAAGACTTCCCAGCTACACGCCCGGGCTGCGCACGCATATCAAGGTGAGATTAGCGGAGACTTTCGGGGCCTCGGAACACAGATTTAGCTAGAATTACTTAGGATGACCCTTTTTGGGTCATCACACACATCCACCAAATTTCACTAATTAACTCATTACAAAATCTCTACAACATAATCTATGTTAAGCATTTATGGCTTCCAATCACCCTCCTATAAGTGCGAGTATTTGTTTCATGATCATATATTCACTAACAATCCATGCATGTAAGTTTAAGGGTGGAATATTACCTCTTGTAGACCAAATCTTGAAAGTCAACTTTTGGAGTGTTATTGAGATTTTGAAGAAATCATATGCAATGCAATCAAAAACTTTTTGTTACTAGTTATTGAGAAGTGAAATAATCATAAAACACACTTAAAAACTCACCTTACCTGTGTATTAGAACACTTGGCCGGATGGGTGGTGGAGAGAAAAGCCCTAGTCTTGAAATCCTTTTATTTTTGCTCTCCACGCTCAGATATTAATAGGCACATGTGCAGTATTTTCCACTGGTTTTATCCACGTGTTATAAGTCTTTAGATCAATGGTTTGCTAAATTTTCTGCTTCCCTCCTATCCTATAGCTGCTATATGGTGAGATAGCTCACTGTATTTTTTTTTTGCTTTGAAATTAACATCCAAGTGTTCCCCCGTTATTACAACACCCAAATATTAATAAAATAAGTATCCCCAAGTATCCGGATAACTTTATCCTTTCCAGTAATTTCTCAAGTGGTGTAAATTATATTGTATTCCTAAGCTCAAAATTGCTCGAATTAGCTATTGAAATTCACAGGGCCTTACACATGTTCCTGCCTCGACACCATAATCCTCGCGTTCTAGGTAAAAAGTTAACGGAGCCTTACAATACCTGTAATATCCTTGTGCGACCATGCAAAACAATCAGCATTAGTTTTAAGAAATTATATAAACCCTTACCTGAGCCGGGGTTCAATCCTAAACACAAGGGGAACTTCCTCTCTAGAGACCTTTTGAACTAAGTCACTTGTTCGAGTTCTTCCGCGGTGGAATTGGTTGAATCTTTTTCTTTCGGTACCTAGAAATACATCGGTACTGATAGGATTTCAACGACTCCTCCCTTTTTTCATCATCATTTAATTTGGGAGCAGGAGCCGGTTCTTGTAATTGATATTCCACGTGCTGCTTCCCTGTTTCCGGTTTATCTCCTTTTATTTGCTTGATTCCCTCTGGAGTTGGGAATTTCGGAAGTTGGTGATATGTTGGTGGCACGGCCTTCATCTCGTCTAACCAAGGTTTGCCAAGATTATGTTGTAGCCTATGTCGCCATCTACTACTTCAAACATGGTAGTCTTTATGACCCCTTTGGAATTTGTGGGCACCAAGATCTCCCTTCGGGTTGACAGACTTCCTAAGTTGAACCCGGCGAGGAGCTTTGTTGCCGGAATGATGCTTCCAGTTATCTTTGCTTTCTCCAGCACCCTTCATTGAATGATATTGGCTGAACTTCCTGGGTCCACCAAAGCATATTTAATTTTAAAATCTAAAACATCAAGAGAAATTAGTACGACATCGCTTTGTGGTAGTAGAAGCCCATCGGCTTCCTCCTCTGTGTAGGTGATGTCATCCTCGGTGACTTCCCGGAGTCTCCTACTATGAATTACTGATACCTTTATCTTTTTTAATGCCAAAAAGGTTACACCGTTAAAATCATCCCCCTCAAAATCATGTTGATCGTTAGTCAGGGAGGGTGTTATCCTATCATCGAGGGATCTGCGTTGTCCCGGTTGCAGCCGTAGTTATTTTTATCCCATTCGCTTAAGAACTCTATGAGATGGTTGTTTTTCAGCAACATCACCACCTCCTCGCGCAGATGTCGGCAGTCCCCAGTTCAGTGGCCGTTAGTCCCATGATACTCACACCATAGATTAGTATCCCTCTGGCTAGGATCGAATCTCATCGGCCTTGAGAATCGTGCTTCCTTGATGTTCCTAATTATTGATAGTAACTTCACTACACTAACATTGAAATTGTACTAGGACACCCTATACTTTCCTGGCCCCAACATGGTCCTTGATGAAAGAGTATGTGGGAATATCAAAAGAATATATTGAGTGTTTGGGTAAGAGTGAGTACCATGTCAGGGCCCCCTTCGTGAGGGTTTCTCCAAACTTCTTCAGCAGGACCGATTCAAATCTCGTGTGGACCAAGTCGTTTCCTTTCACTACGTTATATAGGTGGTGAAGTGCTCATTAAGGTCTGAAGTCTCATCATATTTTGGTACATATGGCATTTTTACCCGCTTCGGAATCAACCGCGCTCGGTTTGAACGGTAACTAGGTGTATTTCTTTGATTCTGGTCTCTTCAACATTGGCGGTGCGCCCGGAATTTGATCCATTCAGGAATTTATTTCCCTCATAAACTACATGAGCTCGGTTTTGAACAAATCATTATTGTTGTTGTTACTAGATCCATTGTCGATCACCCCGGCCCCATCGAAGCTGACCTCACCCATTAGGGTGTTTTTATAACCCCTTTGGGTTATTTTATTTGCGGGAGTACCTGGAGGAACTAGACCTCTTCCATTCACGTTGTTGGAAGCACCTGACAACGCTTGCCTTAATTATGTCATGGCCTGGTCTTGCCGTGTGAGATGTTGTCATCGTTAGCTTCGATATTTTACGATTTTTTCTAAGAATAAACAGATTAGTAATAGATGCAAGGATCAACTGAATTATGCAATTGTCTAAGCCCCATGGTGGGCTCCAAATTGTTTACCCGTAAAATGGTACAGTTGAATTTATAGTGTTCGTTTATAGAAATGCGAATCGATTTGATCCCCAAAATGATAAATAAAGTAAATAAAATGCAAGACTTAGCATTTAAATTGAGATAAAATAGCAGACAACTTGGTTCCGGGAGCAAGGCTTCTGAAAGCAGTAATAGGAATATTGTAAGACAAAAAATATTGTAGTATTTAGCTTGGAACAATGTGTAGCATAAGTTTGTCAGAAGTTTCATGGATTACAATGGTTGTTGAAGTCACTATTTATAGTTAAACCTAGGGAATAAGGTACTAGGATCAAGCCCTTCTTAAATGACAATAATGAGGGCCATTGATGAATATGCAGTGCTAGGCAATAAATGTCAAAATTCTCTGTAACAGATGTGTTCTTAATGCTGAGGAATATTCATCATTGAATGTCATCTAGTGGAAAATATTTATTTGCCCTCATTGATAATGGTCCCTTCGAGGTCTACCCGATGTCAACCAAAGTTGTTTCCTTCGGCCTTGACTTCCATTTGCTTCGTCTTTCGCCTGTCCTCACTTTCACTTATCATTCTGTTATTCGAGTATTTAATGTGAATTGATTTTATCATAAATAACAGTATGCATAATAAAGCTTCAAGCTCACATAAAATGAACATGGTCAACAAAATTTGCACGCATATTGTCCTGAGGTCCGCCAAGACTTTTAACTTATGAAAGAGGATGAAATCCACACGTAATAACTTAAACATCAATTCACACACCCAATAGAACATGTCTAGTGAATTAATGTGCCCAAATTTAATATATCAAACTCTAACATGAATCTACATATTCATAGTACAGTCCATATAAACAATGTGAACACATATACTAAACAACATATATATATATATATATATCCTGAATGAATGACAAGGTGGTCAATAGCATGATATAAACACTTGGCAAGACATCCAATATCATGATCTAAAATCACGGAAATGCAGTCAATAGCACGTAAATCAACCTACATGATCATTATAATATTATATTAATGTGGCAGTTGCCTTAGAACACTATAATATCATGGTCAATCCGTCACACTACAATACCCAATAAAACTATAATAGCAAATATGTAATGACCCGTCATTTTGAACTTTAAGGTTCTGTTAAGTGGTTCGAGGTCTTGAGTGGCATAATATTATGTATTATGACTTGCGGGCGTGGTCTGATTTTATTTTTGAATGTTGGGATGAATATGGATGAGCGATTTTCACTTTGAAAGCTCAAGTTGAACATGTTATTCGAGGTTTGGTTTTTGTGGAAACGACCCCGAAACGGTTGTATGATGGCTATGATAAGTTCATATCCTGATTTTTCACTTGGGTGTGTGCCAGAAATATTATTCGAAGGTCCGTAGTTTGATTTGTGTCTTTTTGCCGAAAGTTGGACATTTGAAGGTTTAGAATTTTGATAAGTTTGATTGTAGGTTGACTTCATAGATATCATATTTATATTTCTATTTTGAACTTGGAATTGGTCCGTTTTATCATTTTGAACTTGTCCACAAAGTTTGGCATCATTCCGAGTTAATTTGATAAGAATCAGACGCGCGTTTGTGTTTTTAGAAGTTCTTGAGTTTCATGTTGAATCCATATGTTTTGGAGGCTCAATTCATAGTTTCGGATGTTATATTGATGATTTGATCACGCGAGCTTGTTCGTGTTATGTTTTTCGACTTGTATTAATATTTGGTTTGGATCTCTGAGGGCTCGGGTGAGTTTAGACGTGTTTCGGAGAGTTCATAGATGGTTCAAATTTTTGTTGGTGCCCTAATCTCACATTTGCGAGAAATATGTCGCATTTGTGACTATCACATTTGAGGACTCTTCTTCGCATTTGAAAAGTTCACTATGTCCTGAAGAGTTTGTATTTCGAACTCCCTTTCGCATTTGCGATACTAGCCTAGGCTTGGGAAGGATCGCTTTTGCGACCAAATAGTCGCATTTGCAAAGTGTCCTAGGTTTACATTTGCAAACTTCATGTTGCATTTGAGACTATAATAGGGGTGTGATGATTGTCGTATTTGCGGTCTTTCTTCGCATTTGCGAAGCCCATGTCACATTTGCTATACCTGTATCTGGAAATAAGAGCTGAGGGACGGGATGTTAGTCTCATTTTTATATTTTCAAACCTAGACTCGGTAAGAGGCAATTTTAAAGAGGTATTTTCAGCTTCAATATTTGGGTATGTGATTTTGTTCAATTTCCAACTATTTTACATGATTATATATATGATATTTAACATCAAAATTATGAGAATCAAAGGGGAATTTTGAGAAACTTTGTCTATGTTTTAAAAAATGAGAATTTGAGTTATGAGAGTCGAGTTGGACTCAGATTTTGAAACAAAATAAATATATGAACCCGTGGGGTTATGGTTAGTCAAAATTTATCTTTGGACCCGGGTTTCAACCGGGCAGGCCCGGGGTAGAGTTTTGTTGACTTTTAAGGAATTGGGCAAAGATCATAGCTTTAATTATTGGAATTGATTTCTCTTGCATTGTTTGATGTTATTGGGTCGCTTTTTGTTATATTTGAGCCGAGCAGAGGTTAATTGTAAAGTGAAAGCCATTTTAGAGTATTGATTGAAGACTTTTGAGATGGTATCTTGCGGAATCTTATTATGCACGTGTGGTGAGACAAGATGGGTATTTACTTGATTGTTGAACACACAGCGAGACAAGGGGGCTATGTCGGGGTGATTTGTGATAATTTGTGATAGACTGAGGGTATTTTTATTGATGATATTATGTAGTGGTGGGCCTATGTGAGTCATGCATATTACATTTGATTTGTGTTATTTCCTATGTACCATTCGTTGTCTTTGATCTTACTTGTGGACTCGAGCTGTGATAGCACTTGCACAAGCATATACCGTAATTAGTCATCCTTATCAGTCCAAGAAGATGAACCTTGATATTTGTTGATCATTTACATGTATTCTTGTATACCTACCTTCTGTGTGTGAGTTGTCCATACGGATATGAAATATTGTTACTGCTTGCACATGAGTTGTTCGTGCAGATATGGGATAATGTTTCTCTCTTAGCACGTGAGTTGTCCGTGCATATATGAGGTATTAATGGTATTGGCACATTAGTCGTCCTTGCAGCACATGAGTTGTCCGTACGTTTGTGATCTGTAATGTGGGCACAAGATGCCAAGGGATTAGTGTTCGTGATTTGGTACTTGTGATATGTGATTTTGAGGTGTGGTACCTCGGGGAAATGCTTGTATAAACCTTTTGTGAAAGCGGTATTTTATTGGGTTGTTACTTGTTTTTCCTTACTTGATTTTGCCAGACTTTATCTGTATTCTCCTTACTTCACAGTGTTATTACCTGTTTGCTCCTTGTTGTCAATTGTTGTTTCTAGTTCGTATTGCAAGTATTGTAACATTTTTCTTACCATGCTTAGCTTTATAATGTTCCCTGTTAGTTTTATATTATTACTTGTGTAGTTTATTATGTCTAGTAGGTGTCTTGATTATTCCTCATCACTAATCCACCAAGGTTAGTCTTCATACTTAGTGGGTACCGTTATGGTGTACTCATGCTACGCTTGCTATACATTTTTGTGCAGATCCAGGTACCTCGGGGCGTGTTGATCATTAGATAGCTGATTGAGTATTGTTGTGGAGACTTCAAGGTCTATTTTTCATCGTGTTCGCAGGCCTCGGAGTCACCTCTTGAAGTTTAATTTGTATTGTTTATTTCTATTCTGGAAAAGTTGTACTTAGAGATTTTCTAGTGAACTCAACAGAGCTTATGACTTGTACCACCGATTCTTGGATGTTATATATCTACTTTGTATTGTTAGAGTTATATAGAAATTTATGGTTCATGTTTTATAGCTGATTGGTTAAATTCTGTTATTGATTCAGTAAGTGTTAGGCTTACCTAGTCTTAGAGACTAGGTGCGATCACGACTCCGAAGAAGGGATTTTTGGTTGTGACAAGTTGGTATCACAGCTCTAGGTTCATAGTTTCTATGAGTCATAAGCAAGTTTGGTAGAGTCTTGCGGATCGGTACGAAGACATCTGTAATTATTTGAGAGGCTACGAACGTATTAGAAAATTTCACTATTTCATTCCTATCGTGCGAGTTTAATGACTTCGGGGTCTGAGCCTTGTCATTCTATTCTCTCACAAATGGTGAGAACGCGAGCTGCAGTTACTAATGACGCTGCCCCAGAGCCGGTGTTGCAACGGGCCGAGGAGGAGCACGTGCTACAACTAAAGCACCAGTCGGAGTAGCAGTTGAAGAGCCACCAGTATCTCCTATTGGGGGACAAACACTGAAGGTGCCTGTTTCTACTCATGGACTTCACAAGACATTAGCGCACTTCCTGAGTATGTTTTGTACATTGTCTCATGCGGGAATTATTCCAGCTACACCAGCTATTTAACACACCAAGGGAGAGGATCAGACTCCCGCCGCCCGTACACCAGAGCAGCGAGTCCACATTGGTCAGGTTTCAGGTGTTATGCCAGCATAGCATGTTATTCTGGTTCAGCCTGAGATCAGGCCAGGGGAACCAAAGGTGGAGCAGAAGAGGCTCGAGAGGTTCAACAGGTAATCCTCCTACATACATTGACCTAGCTACCGAGGATGCGCAAGGTTTTCTAGAGAAGTGCCAACATATTCTCCACACCATCAGTATTGTGGAGACGAGTATAGTCTTCTTCACTACGTTTCAGTTGTCTGGAGCAGCATATTAGTGGTGGCAAGCTTATGAGGATGGTAGGCCAGCGGTTGTAGCGCCGCTCACTTGGAATCAATTTTCAGAGATGTTTTTAAGGGAGTGTATTCACCAGAACTTTCGGAATGCATGGCGCACAGAGTTCCAGCAGTTGCATCAGGGCACTATGATAGTATAAGAGTATGCCATCAGATATAGTGAGTTATCCCGTCATATGCTTTGGTTTCTACAGTTAGAGCGCGAGTCTGTAGGTTCATTGAGGGGCTCAGTTGTGGTATCTTATTCAGCATAGCTCGGAAGTTGGAGATAGATGTTTTATTTTAGTATGTGGTAGAGATCGCTCGCAGATAAAAGGTTATGGGGGCCATGGGAGAGAGGACAGGCAAGTTAAGAGGCCTCGTGGACTGAGATGAGCTATTAATCCTTTTTTTGGAGGCAGAGTGCATCATGGTAGAGGTTTTGTGGGCCACCTAGTTTAGTTTCCATTTCAGGCTTCAAGTGGTGTTTCAGATATCTACGAGACTTAGAGTACTCGTATCGGACATCTTCCACACTCACGTAAGCGGGGAGGTTGATTTGAGAGTACCAGCCACATGGTAAGAGATTGTCCCAAACTGCGGATAAATGTGCCATAGCGAGGTATTCAAGTTATAAGTTCTGATCTAGTTACTGATATACATGCACCGCCAACTAGGGGTGTAGGTTAGGCGGGTAGAGGTCGTCGTAAACGGGGAGGTCGATCCCATTGTTATGCTCTTACTGGTTGGGTGGAGGCTGATGCACCTGATGATTCCATTTCAGGTATGATTTTAGTTGATTATAGAGATGCATTTAGTTATTCTGATCCGGTCTCTTTCAATGGTAAGATTCACCCCACCTTGCTTTAGATATGGTTGTTGTAAGGCCCCGTAAAATTTAACCAAAAACTCGAGGTTGCGTGGCGCCAAGGTGGGCTAATGTGTTTGGCAATGGTAGATATTCTTTACGGCAAGCTTGCATGCCACGGTACGGACTTCATGGGTTGAACAGTGCGTTAGGGAGTTAAAGAAAAATGTTGGCAGAAAATGACATTCTTGCGGCCCACTATGCGGCCGCGGAATCACTCCGCGGGCTGCAGAATAGCCGTAGAGTGAAGAAGAAACTTGAACAAAAATTGGGGGTCATTATGCAGTCCATATGCGGTATTCTTTGCGAGCCGCAGATAGCATCACAGAAATGACGTGATATTTTGCGACCCGCTTTGCGACCGTAGAATCGATATGCAGACCATAGAATATTCGCGCACCAATTCATTGGTGCCCAGTCCCGGAGGCCATTTTTGTGGCCCATTTTGGGGACCACAGAAGCATTATGCGATCACATATGCGACCGCAGATCCCGTTTCGGAGCTTCATTTTTGGGTTTCTGTAACCCGACCCCCTTCTCATAAAACACTATTAGGGGTCATTTTAAAAGGATAAAACTCACATTTTTTAGAGAGAGAGAGGAAGGTGGTCTAGAGTGAGAAGAGGAATTCTAAGCCATTGTCACCAATCTTTGCCCAAACCATGAAGATTTCTCTAGAGTAACTCACAAGGTCTTCAACCAAAAGGTAAGGTTCTACACCCTAGACCTTAATTTCGAAATTTAACTAGAAATGGGTAATTAGTAAGATAATTCTTGGGTATGGGAGTTGTTTATTTTGCAAGCATGTATTATCAAGGGGTGTAGAAAGATTGTTGTCACGACCCAAAATCCCACCTTCGGGCCATGACTGCGTCTAACATTGAACCCGCTAGACAAGCCAACGTTTGAACTAAATAGAATTCGTTAACAACCAACACAGATAAGATAACTAAAGCATCGATGATCAACAATATGAAGGTTAACAAATAGCCAAAAATAACATAGCAATTTCAAAGCAAAACCCATATACAAATCCCAGAACTGGTGTCTCATACTCACGAACTGTCTAAGAGATTACTACAAACAAAAGGTCGGAAATAAGTACATAGGACTGTCTTTGAAATACATAGTAAGACAGAGCTGAAAGTGAATAGTAGAAGGTGACGTCAAGGCCCACGAACGTCTGCGGGTCTACCTCGATGTCTCCTGTATGAACTGGTGAGATGCTCCGACTGTCAGTGATCACCGGGTTCGGCTGCATAGTCTGCACAACATAAAAAAGTGCAGGTGTAGCATCAGTACAACAGACCCCATGTATTGAGTAAGTGTCGAGCCTAACCTTGGCTAAGTAGTGACGAGGCTAGGACCGACAACAATATAGGTACCTGTGCAATTCTATATAATAACAGGAGAATATCGACGGAAATAAGCAAGTAAGACAGATACGGGGAGAGCATGCTGGGGGTCAAAGGGCAACAAAAATGCTAGTACGGTAGAACAGGGTAATAACTGAAATGTAAAGAGAAAGGCAGGAATTTAACTTCTCAAAACAGATAATAAACAACAAGAGGCACGGCATGACCCCTCGT
>ML266347.1:66472-82218 GCA_005239495.1 Nicotiana undulata | reverse complement strand
TGGCTTGCCTAACGCCACCGTTAGGCGCCATCACGACCTGGATCGGTTTTGGGTCGTGACATAATTCATCTTTTAAAATTATTAAAATTGCATCACCATTATCAAAGAATTATAAACTTATTATTTGTAATTAATTAAATTAAATAATAGACAGATGGTGGTTGTTTGATGTAATATAAGTTTTAACAACTAATTACCAAAATTAATCATTTTATCCAATAAGTCATAGATTTGATTAGGAGTATAAAATTAATTGTTCTTCATTCCTAATTAATCTATAGTTAGATGAAAATAAAGGTTTAGAATCAATTATTACATTTCTTTAGATTTAATTAGGTTTGAGTTTAATTAAATTAATTGGGTTAGTTAATTAAAAAAAGACTAAATTCGGACCTGGGCTGAAATCACCCAGGCCCAAACCTGGTATCTACACTACCCAAGCGACCCAGCCCAAACCCCATAACCCATACGGCCCCCAACACCCATCCAAACGAACCCGTTTCGTCCCTTCGAGCCCCTAGCCGTTGGATCTCATTGATCCAACGGTCCTAAACTAAGAACCCCCTAACTATATAACTATTTCACCTACCCCCCTACCCTTAATTCCCCCTAAGTCTAATACCCCCTCTCTTAACCCGTCTCTCTTTTCTCTCTCTCAATCCACCGGGCTCCGCCTGGAGCCACCATCTCACCACCATCTTTCCGCCGTCCTCCACCGGTCGGAAATCGCCTTCGGCGACGGAGCTTCACCAAATGACCCCAAATTGTTACCAGACCATCTCCTCCCCCTACTCAGTCACCTACCACCATCTATTTTCCCAAAAGCTCAACCGAAAGCGAGTAATTTCAAATCTAGAAACTGTCAAAACCTTAAAACTTGTTGAAGACGATCCCAAGCGGCTCTGTGACTCAAACTCACATGAGTCGATGGCTCTTGACAAGAGCCGTTGATTCATGCGAGTAAGGGTCACTTTTGGAGGTCGCCGCAGTCCGGCCAAACTCTGACAAGTCGCCGGAGTTCATCCAAATCCCCTCTCACTGGTATCCCCCCTTCTTCATAGCATCTCTTCATTATTTTTTTCAAAATCAAACCCCATATGTGTGTGACTGTTTTCCGTCTGTGTTTTTGTTTCTTCTACTGTCTTCGTGATTTTCTCCATTAGATTAGCTTCTTCATTATCATGCATGTTCCGAGTATGTGATAACCATTTTTAAGTTCAGATTGTTCGCCTTGATTTATAATTAGTCATTAATTAATTAAGATATTAGGATTTTTCTTGAACTATCTGATTCCTTTCCTTGGTTAACTCCTAATTTTCTTAACTAGTTTTGAATCTGCGATCAAGCCTGAGTGATGATAATTTGTATTCTTAACTGTTTTTAGCTTGTTAAAATGACTTGGTTCTTAATTAGTTTTATTTTTCGGTTCTAAATGATCCTGAATGTTAAGGTTAAGTTTCATACTTCTTTTAATGATTGATCATTCTTAATAAAGTTAGTCTTGCATAAACCCAATTAATTCCTGAATACTGCCTTTGCATTATTTCTTTAGCTGGTTTCCTTAAGTCGTTATGACTGTTTTGATAGCTGGTCATAAGCACTAGGACCATTAGAATCCTGTCAGATTTGAGAATAGATGCTCATGAATCTGAGCATTAGTCCTAATCCTAGTCAAGAACAACTAATTCGGCTTAATTAATTAAAGTAGGTTATATGATCAATTAACCCAAGTCTAAGGAGTTCAATCTAACTAATCTAAAGTAATTAATTAATCCAAAATTAATTAATTAACCCTTGATAAAAACAACAAAAGTTTGGCAACTAATTAATTGGTTACTATCTAGCCCAATTCCTAAAAATGATTCACCTAAGATCAAATGGGTTAAAAATCAGTTTAAGGTTGAAACTAATTACTCAATTAAGATAATTAACTATAATTGATAGATAGGCCTAATGAAATTATTTAAAAAAAATTAATTTAACTAACTACTGATTTTAATTCAAATGTTAGTCAATCTGAGTAAGATAATCAAGCAATAAGGAATTAATCACACTTAATTAGCTAGGTTCAATTTAAAACCAAGAAAAGGTCAAAGGGTAAAATGATCAATTAAGTCTAACAACTTAGTTACTTCTATTAATTTATCTAAGACAACTAGTTAAGATCAATTGTGCATTTGAGTTAACTAAGTTTAAGAATAATTGATTCACTTAGTCTCACGTTTAAATAATTTCAACTTCTTCAACCTAGAATTTAACTTAAGTAGCCTCATTAAGTATTGATTATTACTTAAAATCAACTTAGCAAATAATATAACCCTTAATTACTAAAAATGTAATTCTAAGAGGTATTGAGGGGTAATATAAGATTTTTAGTTGAGGAATCTTGGGTGTAACAACCCAAGAACCTTCTAGATTAATAAAACTCACAAAATCAGATATTTTAAGGGTAAAACAGTAATTCTTAAGGGGGATAAGGGCTGGAATGTTCTGGAAGGTACAACTGTCCCAAAAGGATAGGATTGACAGCTGTACCTGTACCTTTTTCAGCTCATTTAGGATAGGGAATATGCTGAGAATATCCTACCCTAAAACCCCTATATATACAGACACTCTTTTGCCACTAAGGGGGACTTTTTTTTGGACTGCTGAAATCTAGATACACACACAAAATTTTGGAGTTATTTGGCACAGATTTTTAGAGATCTCTACAAACAAAAAATTTCAGACTTAGACACAAATTTTACACACACTTTTGAGACTGCTTTACACATATTTTACCTCTGAAAAACAGATCCGTCTACACACTCTTAAGACAAGGTGGCAAGATTTAGTCTTCTATTTGCAGTTGTTTGGTTTTCTTCATCTAAAAAACTGATCTTCTTGGTTTTCTGGGTTTAAATGGGTCATTCCTGAGTCAAGGTTTTTCCTGGGTTTTCTTCAAAAGTTGTTGTTGTTGCTGTGTTGGATCTATCTTCTTTTGAAACCCTGATATTCTGATTTCATTTGGTCGTATCATGTTGATTTCTTTTCAAAAGAGGTATGTAACAAGGAACTTTAAATAAAATTATTAGATTCAGAACTTGTGTTAACTTGATGCTGAAATATTTGATTCTTGCTATGTTTTTGAGATCATGTTAAGCTGAATCTTCTTCTTTGTTCTTGATCTATAAGTATGAAGTAGTATTAGTTAAGGAATTTGAATATATATTGTGTGTGCAATATATAAATCCTTGGAATTATTATGTTTGCTCTTAAGTTGGTTAAAATGTATTAGGTATTGTTAGATACTAGTTTGTGGTAATCCATTTAGTATAAAAATCTGCACTAGGATGTTGAATCTGATCTTCTCTATGGTCATATTCTTTCCATAAAAGTGCAGAAATATGCTTTTGATGGAGTCTCTTGGTCAATGAAGAGACTCAACAAGCAAATCTCTAGGTAGTTTAGAATGTTGGCACTAGGGTAGATGAATCTGACTTCTTAATAGTCAAATTCACCCCACAGGTGGTGCATAAACAGTAGCTTGAGGTGCTGAAAATCACCTCCTTTTATGGATAAAATGGATAATCAAAAGGCTCTTCAGAAAGAGAATCTGAATCTTCTGCAATGATCAGATTCATTCTCTGAAAAATGCCTAAAAATCAAAGTCACAGTATAAGTATGAGTTGAATTGTCACAAAAATGACCTCTTTGGAGTTGAATCTGACCTCTCTTATGGTCAGATTCAGTCCATGAAAAGGCAGGAACCTGTTATGTTAAAATGGTGTAAAAACATCATCAAGGCTGGTTCTAACCTCCTTCATGGTATTACTCATCCTATAAATGTCTAAAGGTCTTGTGTTACTACTGTCCAAATAGTAAAATTTTGGACTTATAGTTTTAGATTAAAAGATGTTCTTATTTGTGTTTCCTTGATCACTGAAGAGACTCAGTAAGAAAGTCTCCATATGAATTTAGACTTAGTTTAGTATTGGCATGATGAGATTAAAGTCTGACCCATTCATGGTCAGGTTCACATCAAAAGAATGCATAAATAATTCTACCTTTAGTACAGCTTAGCATAACATCATCAGGTTTAAACTCGACCTCTTTTCACGGTCCTGTTTGGTATGGTGAGGGCCTAACACACCTAATCATGTTTGGGTATTTTACAGATTATAAAGGAAGGCTCAAGTATATGGCCTTAAGGGAATTCCAGTCATACACATTAGCTAAAAACTTCATTTTTTTAGTTTTCTCTCTTCTGAAAAATGTACCTTGGTAGTAGTAGTCTGTATTTATTTTCAGGATTATGTAATTTAAAGACTAGACTGTACATCTAATTTCAGTTTTGTTCATATTTCTAAAGTTTCGAATTTATATTTCTTCTCTGTTTTGAAAGTAATACAATGATATTAGATAAAAGGAACGTGTATGAAATCTGTATAAACATCCGTTAGATTTTGCAAAAATGATTATTTCAGATTAAGTAGAGTTTCAATATGAGTGGACTTAATAGGCTATCTTCAGTTTATCTTACATCTTGTAATCTGCAAAAATCAATGTATAAATATGTGTGAACTTTGATCCTTTAGAAACATGTGATTAGGCTATTTAAAATTGGTAAGAATTGTTGTTTCAAAACTAATAAAACTGCTTGTGGTATGATCTTCATTAGAAATAATAAAGTTCTAGGAAGATAGAGTGATTTTATCTTGTCAATTTGTATCAGAATTAATAAGTAACATATTTAGATGTCCGAATTTCCTAGGTGTATATATCTAGATGAATGAGGGACATTCTGATTCCCATATTTTCCATCATTAGCTGAAAACAAAATCTTTTCAGACTAGTAGTCCTATTACAAGAAGAGTTAACTTAAGATAGCCTAATGTGATAAAACGTGGCTAAATGAGGCCATAGCCCATGAGATGTTGTCTTTAGGACAATGAATTCATCCTTAGGCAACCTTCTAGGTAGAATCATGCCTTTTAGCTTGAAATTTGGTAAAGAATCGAATATTATTCCAAAACTACAATAACCTACACTCGGGAGTGGCAACTCGTGCCCCCCACCCTCAACTCCAAACAATAATAAAAATGCACGCAGCAACCATGGGTGCATTTCATGTGACGTGTTTTCCGTATGCTAAAAAATAACAAGTGCACGCCATCGTGACTTGTCTACAAATCCATAAACGTCCTAATTAATCTTAAAACTAAAATGCTCTTTCAAAAATAGAAAACATAAAGATTGATCAAACATCGCCTCAAATAGGCATTGTAAAACCGTCACGACCATAGTCCTGACTACGTAATCTACACTCGGGTGTGATAACTCATGTCCCCGATTTCAACTTCAAACTATATTAAAATCACGTGTTACAATTGCGGGTGCATTTCATGAGGCGTAATTGTAACATGTCCAAAAGCATGACAAGTGCACGTTCTCGTGACTTGTTTCTCAAGATAAATCCATAAATATCAAAAGCGGCTAAATTTTAAAGAGGTTAAATGCGCAATAGGCAAAAAATGCATAATCAGATAATTTAGGCCAAATAATAATAGTTAAGCGACCGTGCTAGAACCACGGAACTCGGGAATGCCTAACACCTTCTCCCGGGTTAACAGAATTCCTTACTCGGATTTCTGGTAGCAGACAAATCAAAACAGAGTCAAATTTCCTCGGTTTGGGATTTTTAAAGCAAAATGGTATCCCGGAGCATCGCCAAAAATCCGGGTGGCGACTCTGAAATAATAAATAAATTCCAAATATGAATAATGTCACTTAAATCGGAAAAACTCCCTTATTACCCCTTCATTAATCCGGGGTAGTGAAAAAGGAAGTGTGACAGGAATTACTTACCCAAATTGCCCAGGTGAAAATCTCTTTAAAAATCGTCAATCCACGATCTCCCAAGTTCAAAAATATGAAAAATGGCTTAAATCCTTGTTTTTGGGTTTTAAGATTCTGCCCAGCACATTTCTTCACTGCGATCGCGGACAACCAGTCGCGATCGCGAAGAAAAACTTACACGCGCCCTCAGATAACTCTACACGAACGCGAGGACTCATCGCGATCGCGGTTCTTAATTACCTCAAACCTACGCGATCGCGGTTGGCTTCACGCGACTGCATAGAGGAACACTTAAAATCTCTGCCGCCTAACTTATTCTACGCGAACGCGATATAGCTCCTGCGAACGCAGTGGCTAAGCTGCTTACTCTACGCGATCACGATGTAAAAAATCTTGTCTGGCCTCAATTTACTCTATGCGATTGCGGACTCCCTCACGCGATTGCGATGAAGGAAAATCTGCTGCACTTACACCAGAAAACCAGCAATCACACAAGGCTAAAAACGACCCGTTGAGCATCCGAAACACACCCGAGGCCCCCGGGACCCCAACCAAAACTACCAACCAGTCCTAATACCTCATTCAAACTTAGTCGAGCCTTCAAACCACGTCCCATAGCATCAAAATCAAGAATTATGCATGGATTCAAGCCTAAGAACTTATGAAATTTCCAAAATCCACAATCGATGCCGAAACACGTCAAAAATAGTCCGAATGACCTAAAACTTTACAAACAAGTCACAAATGACACAATGGACCTACATCCACTTTCGGAATTCCATTTCGATTCCGATCAAAATTTCACCTATCGGCTGAAATCGCCGAAATTCTAACTTTCGCCAATTCAAGCCTAAATCTTCTACATACCTCGAAAACACATTCCAGACACGCTCCTAACCCTGAAATAACCCAACGGAGCTAACTGAGTCGACCAAATTCCATTCCGGATCCATCTTCACACAGTTCCAACTACGGTCTGAATTCCAAAGCTTAAACTCCTATATAGGGACTATGTGTCCAAAAACTCTCCGAAATTCACAACTAATCATTCCGAAAAGTCCCATAAGCAGATATAAACGTGGGAAAAGTAGTTATTAGGGGATAGGGGTGCTAACTCTCAAAACGACCGACCAGATCGTTATAGAGTATCTATACGTTGGTGTCAAGCATGCCCGTGAGTCTTATACTGTGGCTGTTGTGACTCTTATTATGTACTGTCCATGCTTAAACTGATGACTATTCATGTTGAACAAGACTTATGATGACTTCTTGTTAATTGACCATTGTGAGCATTGGTTCAAGTGTGGATGTATTTTGTGAAGTTAATTGTGGGAACTAGATTGGTTATAGCTGATTCCCTTGCCGGGATGTATTTGTTTCTGTCACGACCCAATTTTGGAGTTGTGATGACGCCTGTAGTGAAACCAGGCAAGCCGCCTATTATAACTAATCCTGAACCATTTATTAAGGAAATTACCATTTCTCAACTGCCTGAAGTCGAATATAATAAAGATCTGTATTTAAATGAAACTTATGAAACCAAAAACCCAAAATCTACAACTCCCGGATCCGGTGTCACACAATCATGAGCTGCTAATACATGATACAATCCGAAAAGAAATGACCAACATAGTGTGAAAGTAAATACGACAGGTAGAAGAGAAAGAGATGACGAGATCACGGTCGCCAACTGCTACCTCGTCAACTCTGATGAAACTGCTGCTACTCACTGTCCAGAGCCAAATCTCGGTGTACCTGGATCTGCACACAAGGTGCAGGGGGTAACGTGAGTACACCAACTCAGTAGTAATGAAACCAAGCTACAGGCTGAGAGGTAGTGACGGACTAAACCTCCTATAATTTTGAACAACAGTTTATAACTTGGACATGGCAATAATATATCAGAAAATAAACAAGATGCATCACTTTATGTCTGTAGCCTGCATGCCCACATGAATTCTTACATAATCAAGAATAATGTGTAATCAGTAATCAATCTCATAAGGTGGTCCACTCGGTACTAGAATCTGGCCTTCCGGCTCAGGGAAAATCCATCCCGGAATATATATATATAAACACAGTGACATAGTCACTCAGTACTGAGGAAAAAGGACAATCCAGCCCCACGAAGAAGATCCATCTCCGGAACGTAAATCCCACGGAGAAGATCCATCTCCGGAACATAACATTCAGACAAGATCCATGTCCAGGGAAGATCCATCCCTAAATATATGTGCGCTCACTGGGGGTGTAAAGATTCCGGAGGGGCTCCTATAAGCCCAAGAGCTATATCAAGCCAACGAAGGCATGATTCAATGATTGCTGCGGTGTGCAGTCCAATCTCATAACTGTCTCAATACCAGGCTCTCGGCCTCACTCAGTCAATACCTTTCCAGTCTCACTCATCTGGCTCATACATGTATAAATCAACCCAAACAATGATAAATATGCATGTAATTAACAATTTCTGAGACTGAGGCATGAACATATACTATAACAGGACTGAGTACATAGAAACAATAATCATAAACAGAGACAACAATAATCGACCGTTTCAGTCTGAAAATATCGGCGTAAAGCCTTAACGTTTATACTTAGCGTGATTCTATTGCGTTCAAGGTAGACGCAACCTTCACAGTTCCAATATCAACCTGAGATAACCATTAGGCAGTGCCGCGGGATGAGCCAGGCTACAAATATCTGGCGTACGCTCGCATGCCCGTCACTTGGCAAATGCGTCACCTTAACTAATATCAAGTATCAGATAACTTGGGGTTTCGAACCCTCAGTTCCAAGTTTGGAAGCGTTACTTACTTCAAAACTGGCTAAAACACTACTCCGCAGTGCCCTTGCCTCGAAATTCGGCCTCCGAGCGCTACAAATATACTAACAATCAAATGTACATCATTATTACATGCTAAGGGATGAATCCCAATCAAAACCTATCAAGAATACTCAAAATCCCGAAATTGATCAAACCCGCCCCCCGAGCCCACGTCTCGGAACCCAATAAAATTTACACTACAAGAAACGTCTTCCTCCCACGAGTCCATACATACCAAGAACAGATAAATCGGAGTCCAAATGACCCCTCAAATCCCCATTTCAAAGCCTCTTAAATCCCAAGACCTAACTACCCATTTTCACTGATTTTTCCTAAATTTTCCATCATTAATCCGACTTTTAATCATGCATTAACGAGTTTAGAGTCCAGAAATCTTACCTCTACGAAGAACTATCGAATTCCCTCTTCAAAAACCCTTCAAAAGCCTCAAACCCGGATGAAATATTGAGAAAGATGGCTAAAATTCGCAAAGGCTGGTTTTTATACCTTCTGTCCAGTGATCTCACACCTACGATCACTTACTCGCACCTGCGGCTTCGCATGTGCGATGCTTCTTCCGCACCTGCGGCTTCGCATGTGCGATGCTCCTTCCGCACCTGCGATCTCCCCTGGGGTCTCCCAATTCCGCACCTGCGATACTCCTTCCGCACCTACGACATCGCAGGTGCGACAAATTCCTCACACATGCGGACCACTCCCCACTCAGTCAAATCTTGCACCTACAGCTCCCTTTCCGCAGGTGCAAAAACACCAGCACCAGCAACCTGCAGATTTACCAAAGTCACTCCAAACTTCCCGTTAACCACCCAAAACCATCCCGAGCCCCTCGAGACCCCAACCAAACATACCAACGCATCATATATGACCATTCAAACTCAGCCGAGCCTTCGAAACACCAACAACAACATCAAAACTCCAAAAACTCATCGAATTCAAGCTTATGAACATTGAACATTTTTAAATTCCACTAACGATGCTGAAACTACCCAAAACAACTCCGATTGACCTGGAAATTTGCAGACACATCCAAAATGACATTAAAAACCTGTTCCAACTGTCGAAATTCCATTCCGACCCCGATGACCTATTTTCCATTGCCGACCAGAAATCGCCAATACTAACTTTCGCCAATTCAAGCCTAATTCTACACCGGACATCACAAAAACATTCCGAACACACTCCTAAGTCACAAATCACCTAACAAAGCTATCCGAGCCATCAAATTCGCATTCCGAGGTCATTTACCAATAAGTTAACTCCGGGTTGACTTTTCCAACTCTAAGGCTACTTTTAGAGACTAAGTGACTCAATTTCTTCTATAACAACTCCAAACTCGAGCTAACCAATTCTAACTCATCATGAACAGTCTAACCAATTTACAACAAGGCAGAAACAAAGAAAATAATGCATGTTCTACGTAACGACCGACCGGGTCGTTACAATTTCTATTGTTGATTACCTTGCTGGGACATTATTGTTTCCACTGTTTGGGTGATGAAGAGTAAAGCACGAAGGGTGATGCCGTGCACATTTACATTTATATTTATGCATATGGTGAGTAAGAGTGATAAATCATGAAAGGTGATGCCGTGCACATTTACATTTATATTTATGCATATGGTGAGGAAAAATGATAAAGCACGAATGGTGATGCCGTGCACATTTACATTCATACTTATGCATATGGTGAGGAAGAGTGATAAAGCACGAAGGGTGATGCCGTGCACATTTACATTTATATTGATGCATATGGTGAGGCTGATAGTAAAAACACGAAGGGTGATGTCGTGCAAGTTTCTTTTCTATTTTTAATTGCTGAAATTATTGTTGATCATTGTCTGTGTTTTCCTTATTGTTTTCCTCATTTATTATGTTAGAAATTCCCCATCGCACACTCTCTTCCCATTAATTTCTATTTATTTTAAATTCCTTAATTATTGTTATTCCTGCTAGCAAGATTATGTAAATATCAAGGTTCTATGTGGTGTCTTGTCCTAGCCTCGTCACTACTTCATCGAGGTTAGGATCGGCACTTACTCAGTACATGGGTTCAGTTGTACTGATACTACACTCTGCACTTTTTTGTGCAGATCCAAGTACCAGCCAACGTTAGGAGACTCTAGTAGCTAATTTTCATCATTCGGAGACACGAGGTAGATCTACTGGCGTCCGCAGATTCCTAGAGTCTTCTCTTAGTTTTATAAATACTGTTTTATTACACTCAAAACAGTTACATTATTTCTTTCAACCATTATTTGTAGTACTCTTAGTAGTTCGTGAATTATGACACCAGACCCTGGGATAGTCTTATAGTTGTATATTTAGTTCGTGACTCGGCTTAGTTATTCATTTATTATTTTATTCATGAGGTTATTCGTTGGAATTTATTAGACTTAGTTTATTTTAAATTATAGTATTGTGTTTAAGTAAATATTCAAAGGGAAATGGCTAATCAAGTTCTAACATTGGCTTGCCTAGCAAGTGTGGTGTTAGGCGCCATCACGATCCCTAAGGTTGGGAATTTGGGTCGTGACATGATGATTCCCCATTGGGGTATAATCATGGAGTATATGTGGGTAACAAATGAGACATGAGATGATGTTAAAAGTGGGATGCAATGGGTAGTAGTACAGATTAGAGCATAACCTTATCAGAAAGTACCAAAGTAGTTATCAAGTTCTATGGTTATCACTTTACCTCAATTACCAGTTATACAATCTTTCAATTAGCAAGTTTATGGTTATTCAAGATGCCAGTTATTAGTTATTCAGTTACCAGATCTCGAATGTTCAGTGTAGCAAAATTCTGGTGACTGGTGAGTATACCGTAATGCCTATGAGTGCTAAAAGAATATGTAAGTAACAATGATTATAGAAAAATCTTTGCATATTTTAGGTCTAGATTAAGACCATAACTCACCGAATGACGCAAAAAGTGATTTATCAGATAATTATATACTCTAAAGGACATGTTTGTGTGTGGTAGTGTATCCGTATGTGTTTTACCTCACAGAACAATTTCATTTTTATTCATGGAAATGGGTTGCAGGTTGGATGATGATAGTTCATATGTCAGACCCTAAAGTGCAACAAGTTAAGCATTAGACTGATGGCATAGAATTGGTCATTATAGTTTTGGACAGAAAAGAGCCTAAAGGCAAAACACTTAGAAGTCAGAAGCATTTGATATACCAAAGGCGTGTCTTTTGTACGATTCATGTATACGACTAAGAAGATATGGTGTACAAAAATGTGAATATATAGCAACCGATATTGAATTTCAGGGAATGATTTTAAGTTGTTTAGATTTATTCATATTAGAACTAGAAAGTACCATGTTAGAATGTTGCTATAAGAAGCGGTATTACTGTGAGATAAAAGATAAGACTGTTCAACCTTAGATTATGTGACTAAGTGTTTACTCCAGATGTTTATAGTCGGAAATGATTTTGAAGTGTATAGAATATTTGGGGTTAGATATTCCAATTTCATTTAAGACAGATGAACTTTATCTAAGTGTGATCCATGTACATAGTTAAAAAAGAAGAAGATAAGTATGCGACCGTAGAACAGGGTCGGAGGGTGAGGGGAGTTAGAAATAACCTTATGCTTCACTTTAGTTATTAAAAGCAAAACATGAACACATGACGCTAGCAGGTGGTTAGTAAAAGAATAATAAGTATGTTTGAGTAGATATAGTGAATTAGCACTTTCAGCAGAGCTGGTAGAGGTACACAGTGATTTACTTAGCCAGGTTAACTCTAGTGAATGAAAATTTGAAATACCGAACATGTGTTAGAACCCAAAGAGTTTAAGTTAAATTCGAAGTACATTGATAGTGGGAAAAACAATCAGCTAGCAATAAGCGAGAAAACTATAGAAGAATAGTCTTTAGGAATTATCGAAATGTGGTTTCTCCAAGATTTACAGTGTAACCAGAGTTAAATTATTAAGATTATGTATGATAGTTATGAATACATTAATTTTCTGTTATGTGAATAATTTAGTTTTTCAAAAAAAAAAAAAAAAACGATTTCTCAGAAGTAAGTTGGAAGATGAGTCGTCATTCACGTAGAGTGCAAAGAATTGTAGACAATAAGGAAAGTTATTTAGATCCCAAAAAAAGAAGGATCTGCAAGTATAAGACCTTTAGTTTGAGAGGTGACGTGAAAACCATCCGTAAGTCTAGATGAAAATCGAATAGTTAGCATTGGATATGAAAAAGAAAATCAGTTTGGTAATGATGGAAAATTGTATAATTACCATAGGGATTATGTCTAGCATGTGTAAGAAACACAAAGTGAGTAGAATCATCACCGAGCTTAGATATTGATGATAAAATGATCACATAAAAGCTATAAAATCATGCCTATTTATGTGTTATGAGGGTAGTGCCACTGCAGGGGACTCTAAAATTAGAGTACATATCAAAGACTTAGTTCACAATAATACTATAAGCGTTTTTAGGAAGTGCTTAAGAAGATAATCAAGTGTGGGAAGTATAACTCATGATTGAGGTAGATAAGAGAACTCTGGTGAAAGAAATTCACCAGACAAGAGGAGTTCGACTTCGGACTCCGAAGATGACGGAGTTGTTGTCTAGAACAAGACTTGTTCCCCCTTAGTAGCCAAAGATTTGATGATCCCTTTGTGTTGCATTTGAAAGAGTAGATTCACAAGTATAAGACAATGGATTTTGAATAAGGGGGAGATGATGGTACTTTGAGGTACCAAGACAAATTGTGTGTTCCAGACATAGATGGACTTAAAGAGGGAAGATCATGTTAGAAGCCCATAATTCCAGGTATTCTTTCCATCCAGGTTCCTCAAATATGCATCATGACCAAGGAGATTTATTGGTTGAACGACACGAAAAAGAACGTCACAAACTTTGTGGCCAAGTGTCTGAATTATCAGCAAGTGAAAGTCGAGCAGTATGAGGCTTAGTGTTTTACCGCAGAATACACATACTCTTGAGGGGAGATTGTAAGTATGGACTTTAGAACAAGGTTATCTCACTCATTTTAAAAGCATGATCTGATTGGGTGATTGTAGACCGACTTACCAAGTTGGCTTACCTCTTTCTAATGAAGACTACAGATTCAGCAGAAGATTATACCAAGTTGTACATTCAGGAAATTGTCTGACTGTATGGGACTCTATTGTCCGTCATTCAGACTGTGGTGCTCAGCTTAAGATGCACTTTTAGAAGTTTTTTTTTCAGAAATGATTAGGCACAAGTTTTTCACCCTCAGAATGATGGCCAGGCAGAGCGCATTATTTAAACAGTTGAGGATATGTCCTTGATGTTAAAAGTAATTGGGATGATCACATACCTCTCATTGACCTTGCTAATAATAACACCTACCATTCTAGTACCAAGATGGTACCGTGCGAGACTTTGTATGGGCAAAGGTGTAGATCGCCAGTTGGTTGGTTCAAAGTTGGTGAAGAGGAGTTGTTGGGACCAAATTTGGTCTATCAGACTATAAAGAGAGTTAAGTTGATTCAAGAGTGTTTGAAGACGACTAAGAGTCGCCAAAAGTCCTATTCGAGCATGTGGCATAGAGACCTAGAGTTTCAAGTTGATGATTGGTTGTTTCTGAAAGTTTTACCTATGAAAGGTGTTATGAGATTTGGGAAGAAGAGGAAGCATAGTCCCTGATATATTGGGCCATATAGAATCTTGCAAAGGATCGGTCAATTAGCTTATGAGTTGGAGTTGCCACCAGAATTAGCGGTGGTACAACCACTATTTCATGTATCATGATATAGCATTCGAGTTTCCAGTACTCAGATACTCATGTCAGTTCAGTATTCAGATATTCATGTCAGTACAATACTCAACTACTCATATCAGTCCAATACTTAGATATTCATGCCAGCTTAGTACTCTGATATTGATGTTAGTTCAATACTCAAATATTCGTGCCATTTTAATATTCATATATCCATGTTAGTTTAGTATTCATGTATCCATGGCAAACCAATATTCAGTCAATGTAGTAGTCATTCAGTTCAGTATATCAAGAGTTCAGTAATCATGTATTCATTCAGTTTAGTATCTAAGCATTAATTCAGGTTCATGTTTCCCCCAGACCCGTTTAAGGTCAGGAGTTAGCAGAAGTTATAGTCAGGATAATTATTCGAGGACAAATGATCCCAAGGGGGAGATAATGTAATACCCCGTACATTCGGACTAGGTGTGGATGTGTTAAATGGGTATTAATATGATATTATAGACATATGAAGTCCTAGAGGGATGGGTATGGGTGAAAATAATTGTTTTAGAATCAAGATGGAGAATGAGGTGCATAAAATTCGACAAAATCTACTAAGTTTACAAAAGGTCTATCTTCCAGCAGTAGTTAATGAAAACGTGTAAGGAATCTAGGAAAACTCAAAAGATAAAAATTGTAAGCCATTGAAATATCTTTCGAATGATATATTGTGGAGCCCAAACGGATCTCATTGCAAAATGTTATGTGCGTTTTACAAAACAATGCACAATATTCGTGCCCAAGTGCGTGTTCCGAGCGCGGCCGTGCATATGCAGCAGTGTTCCTGCCAATTTCTGTGGTCAGGTGCGCGGTCAGGCCTACAAGTGCATGGGGGCGCACTTGGGGAGTCATTTTTAAAGCCCTAATTCGTCTCCCACACCCCCAAAACACAAAAACTTGCTCTAAAAAGCGGATCTCTCAAAAACCTAACTCCTTTAGAGGTCCCTCCACTATCCAGGGTAAGTTCTAATGGATATTCTATGTTAATTCCAATTCTCCAACACTTTATTAACATGGGTAAACCTTCCATATTATTAAATATTCGATTGGTACATCATTGTTGAGAGAAGGAACCCTAGAACTCGAATTCAAGGAGATTGAACTTCAGAAAAGTAATGTCTTCACCCTCTAATTGATTCTAGCGTTGGATTAATGATTATAGACTCTATTCCATGAGATATGAGTTGATGGGTTTGATAAAAAAGCATGAACGATTATAGGTTTGGGTTGTTGATTGTTGATTAGTGGTTAAGGATATATATATATATATATATATATATATAT
>ML266347.1:9191-66444 GCA_005239495.1 Nicotiana undulata | reverse complement strand
CACACACACACACACATATATATATATATATATATATATATATATATATATATATATATATATATATATATATATATATATATATATTGGGCCTAAGGCCGCAGTTTAATATTCAGATAAATAGGTTGCTCATCATTCAGAAGAGGGAGTATTCATATCCTTACTTCCTTTGTTCAGTTTTCAGTTATCATTTCAGTTATCAGTTATCAGCTATGAATTATCATTTTAGTTTCAGTTTCAATAGTTATCATTTCAGTTATCAATTATCAATTCTCAGTCATCAACTTAGTTTCAGTTTCAGTATTTATAATTCTTTCTTCCAGTTGCTTTACATACCAGTGCAATTCAAATGTACTAATAATTTACAGGTTGACGATTCAGAGCGCTAGGATTCTTGTATCAGCTATTTGGTGATCCCTAGGTCTTTCGGGGCATTATCATTACCTTACATTCTTCAGTATTTTCAGATAGTCAGTGTTTTCAGTACTTCACTAGAGGCTTCATAGACTAGAGTAACAACTAGATAGATTCGCATGCTTTTTATATTAAGCTATGTTACAAATATGTTTCAGATTTGTATTAGTATTTCCGCACTTCGATTTATATCATCCAGACTTTCAGTATATCAGCATGTATTATTTTATCGCCCGCATTCAGTATGTTATGATATCACATGTTGATTCAGCCAGCCAATTGGTTCGCTTGGTCACATGTAGTCAGGCAGTGAGTGTCGTGTTACGTACAGGCCTAGGTTCAGGGCGTGACATATTTTCCAATATTGTTATTACCAAAAAAAGGCACAAAAGAAGACAAAGTGAATGAGGCTTTAAAAAAATCATGCAATTTCATTTTCTTTTATACTATTACTTTCTCACATAAACCTACAATTCAACAACCACAGTTGGATGAATGTAAGACACCAACAACTTTTGTATTTTAGGATTGCTTATATTTCTAATTAGACTCAGTATCTTCTTGGATAAATGCTTACGACAAATTTGATTTGTCATTCTTGTTGCTCTCTCTCTCTCTCTCTCTCTCTCTATATATATATATATATATATATATATATATATATATATATATATATATATATAAAATCGTATTGTGATTGAAATGGATTGAAATTTGGATTTGAGGAAATGTTGTTTTCCTCTGGGCACGGCGTTGTGAAATGGAACCTAAGAGGAACTAATCTGAGATGGTTGTGTGCGCGACTTCAGGACCTAATAGGCGTTTCCAGTGTTGATGGCTCGAAGGAGATGATCTCTGAGGTAGTTTCAATGCCTAGGAAATTTTGAATGTGGCGATAAGTGCTTGATAACATATGGACCTTCGGGTACTACAACAACAACAACAACCTAGTAAAATCCCACCAGTGGGGTCTGGGGAGGGTAGAATGTACGCAGACTTTACCTCTACCCCGGAGGGGATAGAGAGGCAGTTTCGAGCAGACCCTCGGCTCAGAGACAATAGATATGTGACAACAAAACCCGAAAAATAATATCAGCAACGTGAGAGACAGCAAATAAATGGAAAAGCAGTAACACAAATATTATGCAAAAGTGTGAAACACAACATAAATCGCTAGCAGGTCTAGACAAAACACTACCATACTCGTCGGTACAAAGAGGGAAACCGGGACAAAGGAGAAAACTGCTCGACTACTCCTTAACCTACAACCCTAATGCTCGACCTCCATACCTTCCTATCAAGAGTCATGTCCTCGGAAATCTGGAGCCGTGCCATGTCCTGTCTGATCAACTCGGCCCAATACTTGTTAGGACTCCCTCTACCTCTTTTCGTACCTCCCAAATCCAATCGCTCACACCTCCTAAGTGGGGCATCTATTCTTCTCCTCTGCACGTGTCCGAACCATCTAATCCGCGCTTCCAACATCTTGTTGTCCATCGGAGGAACGCCCACCCTCTCCCGAATATATTTATTCCTAATCTTATCCAGCCTAGCGTCCCCACACATCCATCTCAACATCCTCATTTATGATACTTTCATCTTATAGATATGTGAATTCTTGACTGGCCAACACTCAATCGTATACAACATGGCCGGTCTAACCACCGCTCTATAGAACTTACCTTTGAGTTTCGGTGGCGCCTTCTTGTCACACAGGACTCCTGACGCTAATCTCCATTTCATCCACCCCACCCCAATACGGTGCGTAACATCCCCGTCGATCTCCCCATCACCCTGGATAATTGACCCTACGTACTTAAAAAATTCTTTCTTGAGGATGACCTGTGAGTCAATCCTGACTTCCACATCTGCTTTCCCCGTCGCGTTTCTGAACATACACTCCACATATTCCGTCTTAGTCATACTCAACTTGAAACCTTTAGACTCTAGGGTCTGCCTCCATACCTCCAGTCTCCCATTAACGTCGCATCGCGTCTCATCAATCTGAACGATATCATCAGCGAATAACATACACCATGGCACATGTTAATAAATGGAGGAATTCTTACAGATGTTGAATCAGTGTGGACCCATGGAGGTTAGTTTATTTCACGATGGATGCAACTATACCAATGAAGTTATAGGAGGTTGGAATGAGGGTACACAAGTGGGATATCTCGTGTGAGCAGGTTATCGCTTGCATGATTTTTGATGAGGTTCCTACGAAGAGTCTACCTTCTTCCCAACATGGGATGAATGTACTATGAGGTGAGCTTGGATCGCTTGAAGAAGATGGTACGATGGTTAGGAGGTCAAGTGTATGATTACGAAGGATAATTAGGGATGTGTTATGATTAGTCCAATAAGAAGTTATGAGAACTTTGGCTGAGCAATGGTGCAGGATTGTGGAAACTGGGAAGAAGAGGTCATTGTGGGTTCTTGATCTATGTGGCTGTAGCGTAAAGCTAAGTGGGGGATCCTATCGTCTATGAGAGAGTCACGTGGTGGTGTGTTAGTGTAGTTTCTGGTTATTGGTGCATTGGTGGATTAGTTATGACTAAGAGGAATTTGACGTATATGTGTTACATTTGGCCTTATTGACTTCAGTGTAGGTGTTGGGGATGACAAAGAATTTATGCTTCCTGTGGTTGTGATGGGCAAGGAAAAGAATTCGTCTGGTTGATTCCTTGAGAGTGTTCATGTGCTAGCAAAGCACTAAAGTTTGGTTATATATTCGGGATCAGGTCGGAGTGGAGAACTCTCAATGATGGTTGTAATGGGTTTGAGAATTTAAGTGCGGTGTTTAAAGATTTTTAGGCTCGTTATGTGGCTGAGGACTAGGTTTTGCAACAAAGTGTAAAGAACACTTCGGGAATTTCATGTTAGCATCGTGTCTACGGTGGGATATCAGAGAAATGGAGAAACAACTTCAGATTCACCGAAGATCTAACTAGTGCAGGTGTATCAGTTGGAGATATTATTGAGCGTGAAGAGGGTACAAAATAGCTTATGGATATGGAGACGACGTGGTCTCGTAATTTGGGTCACTCGGGATGAGTATTGTTTGAGGTGTATTATCTGCTTGAATTGGGATATTATTATTTTGAAGGCAAGTCGAGAGTACATTTTGGAAGCAGTTGGGTTAGTTAAGGATGGATTGAATCAGCATGGTTGTGGAAATGACCAGTCCCTTCGGTCGAGCTATGCAGGTAATTCGTGGTTATACGTACAGGCTTGACAACCATCGTAATTTGATTGATTTGGAATATTTGATCCTGATTGCCTTGTTATGTATATATGGATCCCGGAAGAGCTATAGTGGTTTATGCACAAACTCCCCTCACTCGAAGCAACGCCCCGGTGGTGGTGATGGGGACTGAATGGGCCCCTGGCCCCTGAGTACCAGAATAATTGCTATAAGCACCTGGCACAGATGAACCCTGAACCAATGGAGCACGGGATGAACTCTGAGCTAGAAGGGCACTAATACATAAGTGACCGAACAAGCAGTATATGAACCATGGCTAGCTGATAAACCGCGATGAACTAGACGAGCCATCTTAGCGAGCCTATAAGGATGACCCCTGCTGTGGTAGGACTACCCCCAGAAGGAACACCGCTGAAACCACCCAAACCACGAGGCCCCTTGGCCTCCCTCTCCTCACTCTCCTGACTATGGAACAATTCTAGTAGTCGAGCAATATCAACCACCTCATTGAACCTAGCACCTGATGCATTTTCCCAAGTCATAACAAAACGCAATTGATAGTTGGGGCCATCAATGAAACTCCTAATCCTCTCCCTCTTAGTGGGAACCAACTAGATTGCATGACGAACCAAATCTGAAAATATCATCTCATACTGGGTTACAAACATACCCTTCTAGCGCAGCTGCTCGAACTACCTATGCAACTCCTCCCTGCGGGCCGGTGGCACAAACTTCTCCAAGAAGAGAACAGAGAACTCGTGCCATGAAAGTGGTACAACATCAGCTGGCCTGCTTCGCTCATAGGCCTCCCACCATCTGAAAGGTGAAAGTAGTAAATGAGACCCCACTAGTCTCCAAAATACCCGCAGTGCACAGAATCCGCTAGCACCTATCAATGAAATCCTGAGCATCGTCTGACTCAGACCCACTAAACGATGGAGGATTGAGCCTCCCAAACCTCTGTAGTCTTTTTTGATCTTTATCACTCATAATGGGACCCACCTAGGCCAGAGCAACTACAACGAGTTAGGCTAGTAGTACCCCCGGTGTCTGAAGTACCTATACCACCTGCTCTGGAGTACATGCGACATGAGTCTAAGTACCTCTCTCGGCTTGAGAAATGGCTGGCGCAATCTGAACAGAAACCGTCTGAGCAAGGCTAGTGCTTACAGTTAATATTTGGGACAAAGATTCCTGAAGGCCTGAAATCACAATGGGCACAATTGGTGACTGAGCTGGCCCCACTTGCTCAACTATATTAGGAACCCGCTCCTGAGCTGGAGCGACTGGTGGGTTTGCAAGTGTTGCTCGATCTGCTGTACGAGCTGCACCTCGGCCTCTACCGCGACCTCGGCCTGTCGTGGACCTAGCTGGTGATACCAGTGGCTGTCCGCCCAATCTGGTTAGCACGTGTCCTCACCATTTGTGAGAAAATAGTATAACAGAATTTTTGTTTCCGGAATCAACAAATCTGCACGACAGAACACAAGAAAGTTAAGTTTTTCCTAATGGTTCAGCAGCCTCTCGAAGATAAGATTATACTAAACATGCTCATAACTTGTGAGACCTATGTAACCTAGGCTCTGATACCAACTTGTCACGACCCAAATTTCACATGTTGTGATGGCTCTTATTGCAATACTAGGCAAGCCAACATTCACAATAAACCATGCATTTTTCCATTTGAAAAACATAATACATTAAGCTTAAGAGTAAATACTTTAAAATAGCTGATATGAAAAATACTGCGACTCATTACACAACCCCCCAAAATCCGGGCATCACTGAGTACATGAGCATCTATACAATAACATAGTTTGAAACACTATCTCGGAGACTAGAACATTACAAATAGAACTAAATGACAAAGGAGGAGAGTCAATGACTGTAGACGCCAAAACATCTACGTCGAGGATCTCCGAACTGAATAAAAGCTCCAAAGTCAGCAACCACCGTACCCAATAGCACCTGGATCTGCACATGAAGTGCAGAGTGTAGTATGAGTACAAGCGACCAATGTACTCAATAAGTAACAAAACTAACCTTTGCGCTGAAAGCATTGATGGGCTTAACAACTACAATCCAAATACAAAAATAAATGTACAAAAATCTAGACATGCTTTCAAGTTCAACAGTTACAGTTCAAACATGTGAGATATGTCAAGTGTAACTGAAATGAGAAATGATACATCTCGATATCTACATGTCAGTTATGCATGCCAACTGTAATACAAAACAGTGATGAAATCATACGCATACTCTCAGAGTATCAATCACTTAGTCCTCCATTTCACTCTACCATCACAGTCACTCATTCCTCACAGTCACTACATCCTTACAGTCACTCTATCCTCCTAATCGCTCAGTACTCGCTCTCGGCACTCACACTCAGTAGGTACTTGCGCTCACTATTGATAAGTCAGAATCCCGAGTGGTGGATCCTCCCCAAGCACTATAATAAGTCAACCATGGAATAAATCAATAAAGTCTGATGCAGCATGCAACCCGATCCCATAAATATCCTCACAATCAGGCCCTCGGCCTCACTCAGTCATCAATCTCTCTAGTCTCTCGATCTAATAAGTATCATGATAATTTGCCCAAACAATGATGATATGATATATCAATAAATGGCAACAGAGAACACGATATGATATGCAAATGATAGTTGTGATTGAGTACATGATTACAACTTAAGCAAGTAATTTAACAGCAACACAACCTCTGTGGGTCCCAACGACACCAAGATATGACCTAAGCATGATTTCTAACATGAATCACATCTCAATTTATCTAACACATGGAGAATATACGCATAAGAACAAGATTATTTAACTACACAGTTCCATAGAATCCACCGAGACACAATTTCTATGGTGCACGCCACCACGCCCGTCACCTATCATGTGTGTCACCTCAATACCAACCACATAACACGTAATTCAGGGATTCATACCCCTCATAATATCTACTCCAACAAACCCTTGCCTCGCGAATCGGCTTCCGAACGCCTCGAATCTAACCACAAACAATTCGATACAATAAACATGAGCTATAGGAATTAATTCCATATGAAAATGTTAAGTTCTTAGTCAAAAGTCAAAAAGTCAACTCCAGGACAAGTCTCGAAATCTGATAGAATTAGAAAAATCTGAACACCCATTCAACCACGAGTCCAACCATACCAAAATTACTCAAATCCGATCACAACATGGCCTTCAAATACTCAAATTAAATCTTAGAAAGTTTCTACAAATTTTCAACCCAAATCACTAATTAAATGATGAAACAATGATATATTCATGTAATTGAACCAAAACCGAGTTAGAATCACTTACCCCAATAACTCCCCGAAAACTCTCTCCAAGAATCGCCTCAATCCGTGCTTCCAAAATCAAATTGTGAAATAAACTCAAACCCTCGTTTTTGAGATTTTTATAATCTGCCAGACGTTCCTTCTCCGCGAACACGGAATGTTCCTCGCGTTCGTGAAGCACAAGCTCAACTGAGCAAGACTTTACTCTACCCGAAAGCATAAACACCCACGCGAACGCGATGCAATGACTCCTCAGACCTACGCGATAGCGAACGACTTCACGCGTTCACGATGAACAAATGCGCGTGAGCCCCAGCCTTCCCTTTTCCTCTACACGAATGCGACATTACCCACGTGTTCGCGATTCACTGCTTCATTAACTTACACAATCGCAAACCTTAACTCACGAACGTGTAGAAAAAAATCCTAGATGTCACAAAATACTCTTCGCGAACGCGATCCTACTCCCGCGATAACGTACAAGGACACCAGCACCAGCAAAATCAGTAGTTTTTCAAGTTTCGAAATGCGTTGAACATGATCCGAATCACACCTGAGGCCCCCGGGACCTCAACCAAACTTACCAACAAGTCCTAAAATGCGATATGGACTTAGTCAAGACCTCAAATCACATCAAACAATATCAAAAACACAAATCGCACCCCAATTCAAGCATAATGAACTCATGAACTTCTAACTTTTACATTCAATGCCGAAACCTATCAAATCAACTCTGTTTGACCTCGAATTTTGCAAGTCATAAATGACATAACAAACCTATTTTAACTTTCAGAACCAAAATTCGAGCCCGGTAACCAAAAAATCAACCCTCGATCAACTTCTCAACTTTCCAAACTTCTAATTTTCCAACATCTTCCATTTCAATCCCAAATTAACTACAGACATTTCAATCAATATCCGTACACACTTCTAAGTCCAAAATCACTCTATGGAGCTATCGAAACCGTCAAAACTCCATTCCAGAGTCGTTTACATATAAGTCAACATCCGGTAAACTCTTTTAACTTAAGCTTCCAACCTGGTACTAAGTGTCCCAATTCATGCTGAAACATCATCGGAACCAAACCAACTACCCCGGCAAGTCACATATCAATAATTGAATATAGAATAAGCAGTAAATGGGGGAATAGGGCTATAACACTCAAATGACTGACTGGGTCGTTACAATCCTATTAAATATCATTGTCTATAATAAATGGTAACAAACTTGCAATTAAATCATATATAGTGTTTACCTCGAAATTTGAGTAACAATTAAACTTGTAATGTGGTTATAAGGATACGTGATCTAATTCAATGTCAATTGATGAATAGCTAAATAAAGGAACTAAATAATTGTATCAGATTAAACCAGTGCCGTTTGCAAGTTATCGACCTTGTCTTGGAATAGTGTCTAGATCGAATGTTAAAAACAACAAGAATAATAAGAACAATATGAACAAAATGGACAATAAGAACAATACAGAATTAAGAGCGAGTAAAATAACGTTTGTATTTCTCAGTGAATGCGTCAGTAATTCCTGTTACAAATGAATAGGGTTCCCCTTTATATAGTAGAGGAATCCTAAATAAGGTATAACTCTTATTTTTAAAGTAAAATACATGATTGATATCAATAACCGCTAATGGCTTTGCCAATTCTGAGATTCTAGCCGAAATTGGTGGTCGATTGAGGATATCTCGTGATTCCGTCACTTCAGTGTCGGTTTAACCTGATCTCGATCCCTCAGTCTTCATGTTCTTCAAGACCAAACTTGTTTCGCTACTGGCTCACTTTCTATACATACCCTCGATCCCGTAAAATTGGGCGTGGTCGATTTTAACCGTATACAGATAGTTCCCGCATTTCTTAAAATGAAATGATAAGAAATGATTTGAGCCTTGATTCATCAATACCTCGATCATGACGTCGTCTCCATGATGTAAGCGATGGATGTGACCGAAATGTCCCATCGTTTCGGTTCCCAAAAAAAACTATCAATGCAAGTCATTCGTCGATCGGCCACTAGTGACACCGAACCATCGTTTTAAACCTATAAATATCACCTCTTTAGTAGATTCAAACTTCACTTGCTTTGATCATAAACTTTTGAGTTCCCAATCCTTCTTATTTTTCTCTCATCGTCGCTCATTACATCACCGTTGTTTTCACCAGATCCACCAGTTTACACCTTCTTTCTACTCCCTTCACCTACATAAATGGCGAAAACCTCTAAACAATGCCGCAAAAGGAAAAACTCCATCTTCCTCCTCCCAGCCGGCCGATGATAACGTCGGTAGAACCTCGTATCGAGGAATGTGTCCAGGGGCCAATTGACTTAACTCTCGAATTCAAAATCAAGAGGCCCTCCTTAGTCCCAGATCGTTGTGAACCCATGTCTCGATACATCTGCTGAATATTGGAGGGTGACCTCAAGAGGGTGAAGGAGGACTATGGGTCAGAAAATATGAAATTGGTGGTTCATTCCCCCGAGGAGGATATCACCACTTACGTGAAAGGGTACCTTAGTGTATATACATACCCTTTCACTCTAGTTCTGGCCTCGTGAACTCGGTCATACTCGACTTATGCCGCCAGTATCGAGTAACCCTCGGCCAAATCTACCCCTCATTCTAGTGTATCGTGAATCTGATCTGGTTCTTTTCGAGCAAGGTCGAGGGAATGACCTTTACCCTCGACCATCTGATAAGGTAATACACCCATTTTCTTTATCGAGGTGGGTTGATAAATCTGCAACGTCGATCCACGAAGACGGTGTTCTCAGGTATCGATAAGGACAAAGACCGAGGATAGATGGGTCGATTCATATGAGTCAAAACTTCTGATCTAATTCTGGCCGAGAAAATTCCATTCCCCGAGGAATGGAACATGAAGCGTAAGTGTGATTTTGATTCGGGTACTTTACTGTTTTACTTCCCTTATCCCTTTATTGACTCACATTCTCTTCTTATAATGTAGCTTCTCCTTGGTTTCCCAGTGCAATTCCGGATCTCGAAGGCTGGGTTCGATAGCTGACTTCCACCTCTACCTAACATTGCTGGCGTGATTTGGCCAAAGGCCCATGGGAGGCCAAAAACCATGGCGAGTCCCTTTGCTTGTACATCGAAGATTCCTTTGTAGTACAATTCTTGCTGACTCGGTTCCTTCACGTTTAAGACTTGGTGAAAAGGTGTCCACGAGGACACTCCGCCCGGGGAGGAAGAGGCGTCGAAGCCAGATAAGGAGAGGAAGAGGAGAATGTCTTCCTCTTCCAATACCCTCAAGCCAAGAAAAAGAAGATATCGGAAGTCGAAAATCGAACCCTCTGTTCCTCGCATCGATGAAGGAGGTGAAGATGATAACTGCCAGCTGGTAGCTCAAAACACTAGGTCTGCCGAGCCGGTGGAGCTCGAGGAGGCTCCTCCTCGGGCTGAGGGTGTTTTGGAGGAGGGCCCGAGCAAAGCCCCCGAGAAATTGGGAGGTGAGGATGCCATCTGCCGTGATAATCAACCGGTGGAGGTGCCTGAGGGGTCTATCCCCGAGGCCCTTCAGAAGGAAGATAATGTCCCAAGTGATTCACTTGGAATAATCAACATCAGTGACTCACCGCTCGGCCCCTCATTCTCCGAGGGGCAATTCCGAGATTCCCAAGCTATGGGTACTCCCGATGTTGGACATTCCCAAGAAAGGAATTTCATATTTCGAGATTACTTCACCGGGGTCGACGATGGTCCCGAGCCAGATGCTTTGTCCGTGTTCGACAAGGCTCAGTTGTTCCTTAAGTAGGTAAGTTTTATCTCTTTGTATTTACACTCGTGTTTACTTCATATTCCTTCTAACCTGAGTCCCTTCTTTTTATATAGGCCATGGTGCTTCATCGATAAGCATATTCAAAATCGAAGGCCTAGTTGTCTCGGTACGAGGCAGAGCTCAAGAAGCTCGTAGAGGAGAGGGATGGCCTCAAACTCCTCTACGTTCAAAAGGAGGAGGAGATTTTGGACCTTGGAGCTGACTCGCAAAGGCTCGACAAGATCGGTTTGATCTCATCGAACATGTATCGTAACTTCTCACAAGTCTTGCTAAGTGTTAGTTCAAATTTGGCTACTAACCCTTCGTTCTTACAGTTTCAGCGGAAGGGTGAGCTGGTGGAGCAGCTTGGGGAGGAGCCAAAATGAAAGAGGTCGAAACTCTGGGATGGAGACAACATATTGAGTGCCTTACCTCAGAGAAGGACACACTTCGAGCCCAACTGGCATCAATCAAAAGCCAGCTTCAAGGTGTGAAGGAGGAAAACTCGGTCCGAGCTCAGAAGGTTGAAGAGTTCGAGGCTAAACTGACCGCCGAACTTTCTAAGGCTAAGCATGAGGTAGAGGCACTTGTGGCTGCCAGTCTTCGGGCACAGGAGATCTCTGCTACAGCTCAGATTGGATTGTCGTGCGCAGTTGACCATGCTAGGAGGCAATCTCGGAGAGAGGATCTCGAAGAAATACACGCCTGTGGCTTTGACCTCTCGGCTGATATTGAAGATGCCAAAGTTTTGGAGGTTGAGGCTGCCACTTTGCTTGCCGATGAAGAGGATTCAGCCAGTGGGTCCGAGAGCGGAGAAGGCGAGGATGAGGCCGCCGAAGAAGCGACTCCTGAAGATGCGGCACCCGAGGCTGGGGCTTCCGAGGACAAGGTTCCCGAAGATGTGGCTCCTAGAGTAGACTAGGCTTTAGGACTTTCTTTCCTTTTTTGTCTATTCCGTGTAAGGCCTTGACTTAGCCCTTTGTACATACCATTTTATATATATAAAAAACTTCTCTTTTATGCCTTCGTATACTTTTGGTTTTCGATATGCTTCTTTCCTTTATCTAATTTGTTTGGAAGTTTTATTGATGTGATTCAACTCGTGATCAAAATAAACCCTTAAGCTTTTCATTTTTACGAGGGCAAGTCCCCAAGCTCGAGGCTCGTTCGAGACCTTATCTCAGGGGTGGCTTGATCGAACTGACCGACGAGTTATCTTTAATAACCATGTTCGAATGGATCTTGAGTTTTAGGATAAAGTGAACCTTTAGGTTTTCATCAAATAGTTGTTAAGTATTTCAAGCTCACCGTTATACCCATTTGGTGAATCTGTAGTTAACATTTGTTTGAGCTCGGAATAACTGAAACTTTGGGTTCGAATTGAGTGAGAGCGAGGTCTCAAACTCTAACTGTATTGGCCCTTGGGCTTATTAGATCGGCCCTTAGGCTCTTTAGATCGGCCCTTAGGCTCTTTAGATCAGCCCTTAGGCTCTTTATATTGCCCCTTAGGCTCTTTAAGTTAGGAAAATTCGGCCTCTGAAAATGGCTATTATTTCCCCTTTTTCGGCTAAAAGACTTAGTGAAGATTTTTGTTATGCCTTAGCATTTGTTTTTGGTACCCATTGGTTTTTTCGAGGATTCAACGATCGGAGCCCAATTTTTTCTTAACTCGTTTGTGTTAAGATAATTTGATACCCCTTGAGGTTTTTCCAATGTTGATATTATTGATGCCTATAAATTATTCGAGGACTGATTTTATCGAAGTCCTTTTTATTTTCTTTGTCGAGGGTAGCCTTATTTTACCAATTTTTCAAAGTATTTGAAGGCTTTTAGTTTATGGCGGAAGTCAGACGTCTCCAAGCCATATTATTTCAGTCGTAACCATTTATGTGACCGTAGTCTTTAATATGACCGTAGCCTTCGAGTATGTCTCTTGGACTTGTTTCTCGATAACATTTCAAACTTGTTCGATATGTTAGTCCCCGAGTGTGGTGGCCTTGGCCTATATATCGAGAGGTTCCTCTTCGAGGTCCCCGAATGTTCGAGGTATGCTTGTACTTGGACCTTGAGCCATTTTTCACAAGTGTTAATTTTGCACAATAGATCAGAATCGTAAGTACATGACTCGTATAATAGAAATTCTACTTCAAACATGAGATGTTCGAGAAAAGAGAGTGTTTCTTTGTATTATTCGTACATGCTTACATGTTTTTTTGTCGAGACTCGGCTAATCTATATGGACGCGGTTCATTTGACCGTCTGGCCCATTACAAAGCTCTTATTCCTATCGAGACCCATACATAACATATGAGGGTGATGCCCCCCAGTATTCGAGGTTGATTGCAAAGAATCCTTGGATACTGTTGAACTATCCTCAGGTAGCACATAGTTGTTGCCTCGTTAAAAACCTCGCCGGAAAACCCATTTGGGATAAAAACTGGTATAAAAGAAAAAGAGTGCAACGTGTACTTTAAAACCTGAGGTCTCGATTCTCTTGGATCTAATTCCTGCAATGAGTTAGCTTTGAATGTCTAAATAAGTGAAATAAAAGAGAAGGTCATACCTTAGCAATAGTGCCGCTTGAGGAGCAATATGTTCCAGTTATTAGACAATGGCTCGCCGTTCATTGTTCTGAGCTTGTAAGATTATTTCCAAGCTATGTCGAGGATTTGATAGGGTCCTTCCCAGTTAGGACCGAGTTTCCCTTCATTAGGGTCTCGATTATTGATGGTGATTTTTCTTAAGTCTAAGTCCCCGACTTTGAAGTGTCGAAGATTGGTTCTTCTGTTGTAATATCTCTCGATTCATTGCGTTTGTGTGGCCATTCAAACGAACGCCGCTTCTTGTCTTTCGTCTAACAACTCGAGACTGGTATTCATGGCCTCGTGGTTCGATTCCTGCGTTGCATGTCAGAACCTAGCGTTGGGCTCCCCGACCTCGACCGATATCAAGGCTTCGGATCCATATACAACAACAACAACAACAACAACAACAACAACAACAACAACATACCCAGTAAAATCCCACTAGTGGGGTCCGAGGAGAGTGGAGTGTACGTAGACCTTACCCCTACCGCAAAAAGGGTAGAGAGGCTGTTTCCAGGAGACTCTCGACTCAACATGAGAGACAATAATATCATAAAAGAAATAAGAGGAAAGGCATGTAACAACAAAAGCTGCCAGAAAGAAAATAACAACAACAAATAAATGAAAGGACAATAGCACAAAACTATGCAAAACAACAATGTGAACACAACATATACCGCTAACAAACCTAAACAAAACTCTATCAGACTAACCAGTACAAAGAGGGAAGAACTCTCGACTACCCCCTAGACTACCACCCTAATGCTCCAGCTCCATCTGTTCCTATCAAGAGCCATGTCCTATGAAATCTGAAGTCGCGCCATGTCCTGCCTGATCACCTCGCCCTAATACTTCTTAGGCCGCCCTATGCTTCTTCTCGTACCTGCCAAAGTCAACCGCTCACACCTCCTAACCGGTGCATCTAGGATTCTCCTCATGGACATTCCCCATTTCATTAATGGCCACGGGGATAGGACCGAATGAAGTTGTTCACTGGGCTGTTAAATCATTGGTGCAAACCTTTGATATTTGTCGCATCTTCGAACGAACTCCATAGAGTCTTTTTCCACGCTCTCCTAATAATATCCTGCTCTGATGACCTTTGGAACTAGTGACTTGGCACCATAATGGTTTCCATAAGTGCCTTCGTGGATTTCTCGCAGAACATAGTCAGTGTCCCCCGGCCCCAAGCATACCGCCAATGGTCCATCGAATGTTCTCCTGTATAATGTTTCGTCTTCGTCTAATGTGAATTGAGCTGATTTAGTCCATAAGGTCCTATATTCTTTGGGATCCGATGGTAGCTTCCCGTTCTTCAAATATTCGATGTATTTGTTTCTCCAATCCAAGGTTAAGCTTGTAGAATTAATTTCAGCATGTCCTTCCTCGATTACAAATCTCGAGAGTTGAACGACAATCCCCGAGCTGATCTTATCTTTGTCGACCGATGACCCTAAATTGGCAAGTGCGTTAGCCTCAGTATTTTTTTCTCGAGGTACATGTTGTAGAGTCCATTCTTTGAAGCGGTGCAAGGTGACCTACAATTTGTCTAAGTACCTCTCCATCCTGTCCTTTCGAACTTCAAAGGTTTCGTTTACCTGGTTAACTACCAGTAGGGAGTCACATTTAGCTTCGATGAACTCCGTTCCCAAGCTTTTAGCTAGTTCGAGACCTGCAATCATAGCCTCATACTCAACCTCGTTGTTAGTTGGTTTGGCTGTCTTAATTGATTGCCTAATAACGTTGCCCGCAGGCGGTTTCAAAACAATACCGAGCCCGGACTCTTTCACATTCGACGCGCCGTCCATGAAAAGGGTCCATACCCCCGATGATGTACCTGATTTAAGCAAAAGTTCCTTTTCCACTTCAGGTACGAGAGTTGGCGAAAAGTCCGCCACAAAGTATGCTAATATTTGAGACTTGATGGTTGTTCGGGGTTGATATTCGATATCATACCCGCCAAGTTAGACGGCCCATTTGGCCAGTCGGCCCGATAATTTGGGCTTGTGCAAAATATTTTGAAGGGGATAAGTGGTGATTACACATATGGAATGACATTGAAAATATGGCTTTAATTTTCTAGATGCTCTTATTAGTGCAAGTGAATTTTTTCTAAGTGTGGATACCTAGTTTCGGCATATCCTAAGGTCCGAATCACGTAATAAACTGGAAACTGTGTACCTTGTTCTTACTTCTATCTTGGACACCGCCAAGTATAAGTATAGCTTCTCATCTGCCTTTGCGGTGTGGAGCAAAGGTGGGCTCGATAGGTGTGAGCACGTGATTTTTGCCCGATGAAAAATACTCCTACAAATTCAAAATAGGTTTTTCTAACTTTTATAATGTTTATAGAATATTCAGGAATTCCTTGTTAGTTGTTGTTTGCATGTAGTTGCATATCCAATATTTTAAAGTCATGAAAAATGCAAAAAATAAAAAAATGTTCAAAGTTCACGCATTGCATTTTTAGGTTGTTGTTTTCATTTTTAGGTTAAGTTGTTAATTAATCGCATTATTAAACAAAACCACAAAAATATTGTTCATTTTTATATTTTAGCTCTTAATTAGCAATTTCATTTCACTAGTTTTAAGTTAAGTAATTATTTAAGTGGTAGACATAGATAAAGTAAATTTAATTATATAAATTAGATTAAGTTAGGACATAATTAGAATTCTTAATTAATTTTGAAAATTTTAAAGAGAAAGCAAATAAAGGAAATGGCCCTTTTTAGTCTCAAAATCGGACAGGGCCTAAGCTTTCCATGGTCCAAATACCCCACAAACCTGCCCCAGCCCAGTTCTTTTTGTCCACAAAGTAACCCAAGCCCACCGGACCTACCCATCTGACCCGCCCCGAATACCTTTTAAATCAGGGCACTCTATCCCCTCTAATCCAAGGGCTAGGATAAATTCCTCCAAACACATAAAACCCCACTTATAACCTAATTTCTTTAACCCTAATCTCTTTAGCCAACCAGCCGCACCCTTATCAACCCCGTCTGCCACCGAGTCGACCGGCCAAACTCGTCGGAATCAGGCGAGTTGGCTTAGAAAACTCGCGCACATGGCCCCCCTATCTCCCTCTTCCACGTCACCCAACCCTAACGTTTTCTGACAGAAGAATATTCCCAAATCTTGCTTCACTCGCCCGTTTCTTAGACAAATCACGCGTTAGAAATCGCTAGAAAGCGTGTGTTGGATGAGTGAAAGGCGTCAGATCAATTTCACTTAATCCGAGCCTTGCATTCATCACATGTTGGTCTTCAAGGGATTTCTATCCGTTCTTTAGAGAGAGGATTTTTTCGGTTAAAAAAAGGGGGAGGAGGACAAAAATTTATGAGATGGTTTTAGGTTTTCTCGAGAGTGTAGAAAAGAGAAAAAGTTTTAGGTTTGGTGAAGAAAAATAGAAATAAGAGTTAGGCATTTTCATTTTTTTTAAGATTTTAGTGTAAATTGAATCTCATAAAAAAAAAGTGTTTCTCCGTTCCAATTCCAGATTCTGTTTTCAAAGAGTGAGTTTGATCGATTTCGAAGTTTGAATTCGTGTTCGGATTCGAAATTCTGGTGCCATTTGAGGTCTGTTCGAGGTTCGAGTCCGGGTTCACGATCTTTGTGTGTTTATGTTTCTACTTTCTTTCTAAGCTTGTATTCACGGATTTCATCTGTTGATATTAAAGAGAATCTCATTCAAACAGGTTTGTTCCTTTACCATTCTATTTGTGTTAATCGTGTATTGAATCGAAGCAATTTCTGACTTGGTTGTTGTTTATTTCCACTCCATGAGTTCCTTCTGGAGAGTCTTTTAGTAAGAGTTTGAATGAACTAAAAATGTGTTTGATTCATGGCCTCGCTTTTCCGCCCTTCTGATTTCTCTTGTGAATGATCGGAATTTAAGAATTTTTCATTTGATGATTGACGACTGCTATTCTGTTTATATTTTTGAAAAGTTCATTTATGCTTTATTTAGCGTGCAACTGTCGATTAGCGATTTCGGTCCTGTCAGCCAACTTGTATGCAATTGAACTTGATGAGTTAAGAATCTTCACGTAAAATGTATTTGTTCATAGGTCCGGGTGACTTTTCTTCTTTAATATGGTGTTAGTCGCTTCCTTCGTGAATCTGAGCATGTATGCTATATGTTGCGAGATTTTTGTGCATCTCCTTTGTTTGAATTTTCAACGTTGAACTGTCGCAACACTGGTACTTTGCGTGATTCATCCTGATTTTGCTAACTTGAAATCTGGATCTCATATTTGACTTTAATATGCTCCAAGCTGAGGTTCAGGACCCAGGTTTATTCAGTCTTAAACGCTGTCAAATTGTATTATATGTGCAAATATTCATATTCCCTCTGATGAACTCCAGGAAATATGCTTCGGATGATGTCAATCTGTTTTTAAGTTGTCTGTGAAATTCAGCATTTACATTACTAGGATAAAATTAAGTAATCTTTCCTTAGTGAATTAGTTAATATGCTTAATTTGTGAAAGTTTGGCGTAAAACGAACTCCTGTGAGTTTAATGGATTGCTATCGTGTCTTGATTCAATACTGATTTCAGTGACTCCAGTTTAGGATTCTCTTTCATCTGAAATATTTTGGACAATTTTTTTTTTCTTTTCTTAGATCCCGTTAAAGTTCAGAGGTTCAAGTTTAGTTTTATGTTTTTCTAGATCTTGTTTCTGTTTGGGGATAAGTGTTTAGGTGGGGGAATGTTTGCATCATTCGTGTGCCATCATGAGTTTGGATAGTTGGTCCAGGACCTTTAGTCATTTACTTCATTTAATTATTTTGAATTGGTTTAAGTTGTTGTATTATGCTAATGCTTTGCTAAGTTATATGTGCATCTTTCTCGCCCTTTCATTTGGTCGGTTGATATTTGTTTTGGATGACTATTGGGTCGTAGGAGTAAGGCAGTGTATAAGAAGCATGTTGGGTCAGAGGCATATTTTTGGTTTCTTTGTGAATTTGAAGTCTATGCGTGGTGAAAAGAAGGTGTTGTTTCGTTTATTAAGTTTGAGAAAAAATCAATTGAAATTTGTTAAAAAAAAAAAAGTTCTAGATTATTTGCGATTTGTTGCTAAATGATTGTAGAGATGACAAATATGTTCACTTTCGTCTTTGAAGGAGTCCTAGATCAACAAGTTTAGTTATAGGATTTTTAATCTAGCTTCTTGTCTTCTTGTTCGAGCAATATGGTTTTTGGATAGTAAAAGACTAGTTAGACCTAAAATATGTAAATAGATGGAGTAATATGGATTCTCTGTTGATTGTAAGTAATTCCCATCGATCAAACCGATAATCTTTCTTTCCCCAATCTGATTTTCAACTGGGTATATAAGTTGTTTTATGTTCTCCCTGCTGCTGATTTTGCTGAGCTTCGTACTCACTGTTATCTAGTTTTTATTTGGGTAATTCAGCTATTTTCTACATCTAACAGGTACACATGAACGTTCTGTAATGGTTTGAACCTTAAATATTAAGAAATATTGATTCTTTCATGAATTCTGGATGAATTTAAGTTGGGATAAGTTTTCTGTTAGTACTTTGTGAAAAATAGCGGACATAAGTTAGCTAAACCACAAACGTGAGAGAAGCTACATGAAAAATGGCTTGATAAGTCTAGGATCTCCAGTCAACACTTTAACATATTTGATAAGAACATAAGAATGAATTCTACGTATTCTGCTTTTAGAAATGATTTGAGTGCTTATGATTTGCCCTTCTTCGCTTGTTTGGTAGTCGAATTGTAAGGATAAATTAGAGTAGTTGGAGGATACGTGATTGGAATGATACAAAGTTTTAAAATGGTGTTATTTGCTCATAAATGAGTTATAATTTGAACAATTACAAATCATCGTGGCCATGGGTATTGTTCCCGTGGCATGATCGCGATACATAAATCAAAGTTCGGGTGTGCATTTCATGTGACCCGGCTATTACTTTGTTTAATATAAAAAATATGTCGTAAATCGCGGGTGCATTTCATGTGATGCGGTTTGCAACGTATATTTCGTAAATAACTAAAAGAGGCTATAAGTTAAAAATGCACAATAGGTTCTAAATATGTAGATAATCAGATAATTAGTCCAATAATAATAGTTGAGCGACCGTGCTAAAACCACGGAACCCGGGAATGCCTAACACCTTTTCTCGGGTTAACAGAATTCCTTACCCGGATTTCTGTGTTCACGGACTGTAAAACAGAGTCAATTTTTCCTCGATTCGGGATTCAAACCGGTGACTAGGGACACCATAAATTATTCCAAGTGGCGAATCTGAATTTTAAATAAAATAATCCCGTTTCGATTGTCACTTAAATTGGAAAAAAAACTCCCTTATACCCCTCACGGGATAGTAAAAAGGAGGTGTGACAGCTCTGGCGACTCTGCTGGGGACAAGAACCCAGAATCTCTGGTTCAGGGTTCAAGAATTCGAGCTTAGAATAACTGTTATATTTGGCTGTATTATCTGATTTTACATGTTTGAACTTAATGTGCTAAATGCCGATTTTTACCGCTTTGATATTGTTTGGATTGTATATAAATTGTTACGAAACCCTCTTCTCTTTGAGTATTCTAAATCATCTGGGAAGTGTGCACTTTGTGTGACTTCTTTTCTGTTAGAGTCATATCCAAATTTTAGAACGAGGTTCGGACAAGTTGCAAAAGCCGGTGAAGCTTCTGTATTCCCGGTACGTTGCCCCCCCCCGGCTCGAGTTGTCCGCTCGTGTAAGCCAGGTCTAGAACAAAACCCCAAGATTTAAACTTAGAATGACATAACCTCATGCCGGATCCCTAGTAGGTATGATTATTTTCATCATGTGAATTTGGCTTACGGGACTCAACACAGGGGTTGGGTCCGTCTAGGACAGGTGAACCCGAAATAAAAGACTATCCTGATGCATCTTACCTGCTATGTGCACATTATTTTTCTCGGTTTGTATGTTGACCGCCTTCCAGAGTAAAATCGATAGGAAAGATACAAAAACCAAGAGTGATGTAGAAAACGCCTGATTTAGATAACCCCGGTATCCAAAAAATCCCATCACTTTGTCGAAATTTCAAAAGAGGAAAGAGAGAAATTATTTCAAAATAATTCATGTTTTTTTGTGCATTGAAATTGGTCGAATACCTCATCGGTTCCGGTTTCCAGTTTTCAAAATTCCAAAAATATTTTCCGTTACCTTCTCTTTTAGAAAGTTTATTTTTTTTCTTTGACATCAACTTTCAAAAAAAAATACAAAAATATTTTTCATTAATGCCTTCTCTAGAAAGTTTTTCTTTGACCCCAGTTTTCAAAAATTCAAAAAATATTTTCCACTATTAGAAAGTTTCCTTTGAAAATCCAAAATATGTTCATTCTTCTTTCGAAATTGAAATTCAAGATTCAAAAATATATTCTTTTTCCTTTAGAAATAATTCTTTCATAAATTCAATATAAAAGTCCAAAAATCCAAAAATATTTCCTTTCTTTTTAGAACTTTTTTATATATATTTCGTTTTCTTTCGAAGTTCCAGAAAAGGGGCGAAATCAAAAAACAAATATTCTTTATAAGTTTTCCTTTCGGAAATTCGAAAAAATATATATTCAAAAACAAAAAAAATTCAAAAGAGAAAAATCAGAGAGAGAAAGAAAGTTAAGAAAATCGAGTGGAAAGAAATAATGGCAAAACAAGAGAGGAAAAACAAGTGCAAAATAAGAGGCAACAAAAAATAGTGATTGGGAAAGGTTTTGGAGTGAAAGAAAAAAGAGAGAGAATTGGAAAGCGCAAACGCGAATAGTAAGCTAAAAGCCGGGATGAAGCATGCAGCCGCTCAAATGCATGACTAGAAACTTTAACTGTCTAGGTGCATTGCATCCCAAATGTGCGGTTGCCTATCTATTAAATATTTTAACGCTGAGAAGTTTGCTGTTTCCAGTGAATTCAGGCAGGTGGTTAGTTTGTTTGGCATTCTAGCAACCCACCCGTACAATACCAGGTCTAAAGATAAGTTGATCATGGGTGGCAAAGAGCTAGATGCAAGTGTTATTGACCCGTCAAGGTAGGGAGAAGAGTCTGATGTTAATCTGAAAGAGGAGTTACACAAGTTGAAACACCAAATGGCAGAAATGTACCAAGCATGGATGAAGGGGCATCCACCACCATCATATCCCGCCACCCCTGTTTTCGTAGCACCCTCGCCCGCTACTCTCCATTGATCCTCCAGTGAGCCATTATTCCATACCCAAGATAACCAATACTATCCTCCAAAGCCTACTTTCAAGGCCCCAGACCATTACTCCTACATTCCTCGTTTCGACCTCCCTGTTGAGACTGAGAAACTACCTAAAAACCTAGAGCAGGAGGAGATGTTCAGGAAGGTAAGAAGCCTGGAACAATCATTCAGAAACATGCAGGGATTGGGAGGCCAGGTGAGCGTAGCCTACAAAGATTTGTGTCTCTTTCCTGATGTTCAGCTGCCTGTGGGATTCAAATTGCCTAAATTTGACCTATATGATGGGCATGGAGACCCGATGGTCCATTTGAGGGGATTCTGCAGTAAAATGAGAGGAGCCGGTGGGAAAGATGAACTACTGATGGCATACTTTAGCCAGAGTCTGAGTGGCGCGGCATTGGAGTGGTACACTCGTCAGGATCACGACAGATGGTATACTTGGGATGATTTGGCCCAAGCATTCGCTCGTCATTTCCAATACAACATCGAGATTATTCCAGACCGTTTGTCTTTGACTAAGATTGAGAAGAAGCCTAGTGAAAGTTTCATAGAATACGGTTTTGGCTGGAGAGAACAAGCGGCAAGAGTTAACCTCCCGATGGAGGAAAACGAAATGGTAGAGTACTTTTTGCAGGCACTGGAGCCTACTTACTTTGTCCATCTGATATCGGCCATAGGCAAGTCTTTCAACGAGGTATTAAAGATGGGTGGAATGGTGGAAGAAAGGCTTAAATCAAGCAAAATCATGAGCTACTCAACCATCAAAGCAACCACCCAAGCCATTCAGAATGGTATCGGGGGAGTGATTGGAAAGAAGAAGAAAGAAGATATGGCAACAGTTGATTCAGGATCATGGTTTGGACCGAGGGGCCCATCACCCCATTATACCCAGCCTCGACCCCATCACCAAGCCTACCCCCATAATCCATATAATCCACCCCAACATTACTTCCCATCACTAGACCCTCAAATTTCTGTCCACCACGCCTATTCATATACTCAACCTCCTTCCTATTCACAATGGCATGCCCCAAACCCACAAAACACCTACCCAGCTCCACAAAATGCTTACCCACCCCAACGAACCTACCGAAACCTTGTTGGTCCAATTTTCCGGCCCAAACCAGTGTTCAGAAATGAGAGTTTGCAGAGGAAGAAAACTTTCACCTCGTTGGGGGAGTCTTACACCAGTTTATTCCAGAGATTGAGACAGTTGGATGTGCTGAGGCCAATTGAGTCGAAACTGCCAAACCCTCATCCAAGGAATCTTGATTACTCCGTAAGCTGTGCATATTGTTCTGGTACTCTGAGACATGATACCGAGAAGTGCTGGCACCTGAAAAATTCCATCCAGGAGCTCATCGACACAAACCAAATTGTAGTCCAAACCCCGGAGGCACCCAACATCAATCAGAACCCATTGCCAACCGATGATGAAACAAACATGATCGAGATAGTGCATAAGGGGGAACCTAAGAAGCCTTCACAATCTGTCATGATGATTCAGTCTAGTAAGGTCAAGCCAGTCAGAAAACCAACGGTTGAAGGATCGGTGAGCAAATTGAACACGACAAATGGGGGGCCGTCTGTGGTAATTGAGAAAAGATCCCCAAGTAATGTTGTAGCAAAGCAAGATAAGTCAAAGGTGGTTGTGCCAGGGTTGGCGAGTAAGCCCATCATAATTGTGGAGGGTGCCCGTACGGACCCTATCATCATGAAGCCTGTAACCCAGTTGTCGGTAGTCAACACCAAGGCTATCCCATGGAGCTACGAACGGGTGACATTGACCTATAAGGGAAAGGAATTGAAAGAAGAAGTAAATGAGGCACATGGATTAACTCGTTCGGGGAGATGCTTTGCCCCGGAAGAGTTAAGGAAAGCTAAAACATCCAGAGATAACCCCGCCGTAGTAAAGAAAGCAGTCAGTGAAGAAGAAGCGGATGAGTTTTTGAGAAAAATGAAGGTACAAGATTACTCCATCGTAGAGAGGCTGAGAAAGACACCCGCTCAGATTTCCCTGCTATCATTGTTGATCCATTCAGACGAGCATCGTCGGGCCCTGATGAAAATTCTAAATGAGGCTCATGTCCCCGACAAAATCTCAGTGAACCATCTGGAAAAGATCGCCAAAAAAAATATTTGAAGTAAACAGGATTACCTTCTCCGATGACGAGTTGCCTGTGGAAGGTACTGAACACATCAAAGCTCTCTATCTTATGGTAAAATGTGAAGATTCTGTGGTCACCAGGGTATTAGTTGACAATGGATCCAGTGCAAACATTTGGCCTCTCTCTACTCTGAACAAGTTAAAAGTTGACGATGAGAGGATTCACAAGAACAACATATGCGTCCGAGGTTTCGACGGTGGAAGAAAAGACTCGGTTGGTGATATAGTACTTGAGCTGACAATAGGACCGGTGGAGTTCACCATGGAATTCAAGGTATTGGACGTGGCCGTCTCTTACAATTTACTGTTAGGTCGGCCGTGGATACACGCCACCAAAGCAGTCACGTCCTCTTTGCACCAGATGGTCAAGTTCGAGTAGGACAGACAGGATATTGTCATGCATGGTAAGGAGAATTTGTATGCTCACAATGATGCCTATATCTCGTTTACTTAGGCCGAAGATGACAAAGGTCCTTGGGTATATCAAGTTTCTGAAACAGTGTCGGTCGAGAAGATTTTGGAAGGGAAGTGTGTTCCAACTCCGAGGATAGCCTCTGCATCCGTCATGGTGGCCACTGAAATGTTGAAAAATGGATTTGTGCCAGGTAAAGGTTTGGGTGCATCCTTGCAGGGTACCATACAACCAGTGTCCCTCCCTGAGAATTTGGGTACGTTTGGTCTTGGATTCAAACCCACAGCGACAGAAGTGAAAAGGGCTAAAAGGGTAAAACAGAAGGCGTGTGGACTTCCGAAGCCTATACCGCGTCTCTCCAGGTCTTTTGTTAAGCCCGATGCCAGGAAACGCACAGTTTCAACAATTACAAATCCTATGGTTGACGTTGATGAGGAATTAATTGAAAGGTTCTAGAGTTTGTTTGATGATGTGAACATGGTAGAAGTCGGAGGAAGGTCCAGCAAAGCGGACGAGCAGTACGTCGGGCCGAATGTAAAGCTTAATAATTTGAAGGCAACTCCTCTCCCTACTCGGAAGGAGTCTTGGTAGTTTGTTTTGGTTTCCTTTTTATCTGGGTTATTCCAGGGTTGTGACCCAGATTTTTATTTTTCGTTTGCAACAAACCCTGTTATCCTTTATTTTCAATAAAATGCAATTTCCCTTTTTCATCTTTCCTGATAGTTCTTATTTTTGTTTTCTTTCTTTTTGTACAGTTCTTTTTATGCTGGTTTCAATGACATGACATGCATGAGGAATCTTCGGCCCAGTCTTAAAAGTCAATCTAATTCTGAAATAATAATCCAAGAAATAGAATGTGATGATGAAACAGAATATGATGAGGATGAGGCATTTGAGGAAATTAGTAAGGAACTAAATCATTTTGAAGAAAAACCCAAGCTTAATCTGAATGAAACGGAAGCAATCAATTTAGGAGATCCAGATAATGTCAGAGAAACTAAGATAAGTGTCCATCTTGAGCCACAAATCAGGGAAGAATTAATCAAAGCACTGTTTGAATATAAGGATATTTTTGAATGGTCGTATGATGACATGCCAGGCTTGAGTACCGATTTGGTGGTCCACAAGTTGCCAATTGACCCAGCACTCCCTTCCGTCAAGCAGGAGCTGAGAAAGTTCAAAACTGACATAAGTGTGAAGATTAAGGAAGAAATCACAAAGCAGTTAGACGCAAAGGTCATTTGAGTCACGCGATATCCTACTTGGTTAGCTAATGTTGTGCCAGTACCAAAGAAACACGGCAAGACCAGGGTGTGCGTTGATTACTGTGATCTCAACAAAGCCAGTCCAAAGGATAATTTTCCATTGCCAAATATCCACATTTTGATTGACAATTGTGCCAAGCACGAGATCGGATCTTTTGTGGATTGCTATGCGGGATACCACCAGATTTTGATGGATGAGGGGGATGCAGAAAAGACAGCATTAATAAATCCATGGGGAACTTATTGCTACCAGGTAATGCCATTTGGTTTAAAAAATGTTGGTTCAACTTACATGAGCGCAATGACTACTATGTTCCATGACATGATACACAAGGAGATAGTGGTTTACGTGGATGATGTGATCATAAAGTCAAAGCAACAGGCCGACCACGTCGGAGATTTGAGAAAGTTTTTCCAAAGGCTCCGCAGGGACAATCTTAAGCTTAACCCTGCCAAGTGCGCATTTGGTGTTCCATCCGGAAAGCTGTTGGGATTCATAGTCAGTCGTCGAGGTATTGAGTTGGACCCGTTAAAGATCAAAGCTATCTAAGAGTTTCCACCTCCAAGGAACAAGACTGAGGTGATGAGTTTGCTCGGGCGTTTAAACTACATCAGCAGGTTCATTGCTCAACTCACGACAACTTGTGAGCCCATCTTTAAGTTGCTGAAGAAGGATGATGCGGTCAAATGGAATGATAAGTTCCAGGAGGCATTCGACAAAATAAAGGGGTACTTGTCAAACCCACCTGTGTTGGTCCCGCCGGAACCCGGGAGGCCTTTAATTCTTTATCTGACGGTCTTGGACAAATCGTTTGGCTATGTGTTGGGTCAACATGACATCACAGGCAGGAAGGAGAAAGCCTCTATTATCTCAGCAAGAAATTCACATCCGATGAGGTTAAGTACACTCCCCTTGAAAGGACATGTTGCGCCCTGACTTGGGTGGTGCGAAAGTTGAAGCATTATCTGTCGTCCTACACTACTTACCTCATCTCTAGCCAGGACCCTCTAAAGTATATATTTCAGAAGCCTATGCCCACAGGAAGACTTGCAAAGTGGCAAATTTTGCTCACAGAGTTTGACATTGTTTATGTGACTCGGACCGCGATGAAAGCCCAAGCATTGGCCGATCATTTGGACGAGAACCCGATCGATGAAAATTATGAGCCATTGAAAACTTATTTTCCTGATGAAGAGGTGATGCATATTGATGAGGTTGAGCAGGTTGAAAATCCCGAGTGGAAACTTTTCTTTGATGGAGCCGCTAACATGAAAGGTGTCGGAATAGGGGCAGTACGCATCTCGAAAACAAGGCATCACTACCCTATAACAGCCCAGCTTCATTTCTATTGTACCAACAACATGGCTGAGTAAGCGACATGCATCTCGGGATTGAGGTTAGCTGTAGACATGGGAGTCCAGGAAGTTTTGGTCTTGGGAGACTCGGACCTCCTGGTGCACCAGATTCAAGGAGAATGGGAGACACGGGATTTAAAGCTCATACTGTATCGACAATGTTTGCATGATCTTTGTCAGCGGTTTTGATCAATAGAGTTCAGGCATATTCCAAGGATCCATAATGAAGTTGCCGATGCTTTAGCAACCTTGGCGTCAATGTTGCACCACCCAGACAAAGCTTATGTCGACCCTCTGCATATTCAACTTCGGGACCAGTATGCTTACTGTAATGTGATTGAAGAATAACTCGATGGTGAACCATGGTTCCATGACATTAGGGAGTACATCAGGATGGGGGTATATCCGGTGCAAGCCACGTGTGATCAAAAGAGAACAATTCGCATTTGGCTAGTGGATTTTTCTTGAGTGGGGGGTTTTGTACAAAAGAACTCCAGATCTTGGGCTATTGAGGTGCATCGATGCTAAGCAAGCCACGACTATCATGACCGAGGTACATTCCTGAGTTTGCGAGCCGCATATGAGCGGGTATGTTCTGGCAAAGAAGATTCTTCGAGCAGGGTATTATTGGCTCACCATGGAACGAGATTGCATCAGATTCGTGCGCAAATGTCATCAATGCCAGGTACATGGCGACTTGATTCACTCTCCACCATCTGAGTTGTACACAATGTCCGCACCGTGGCCCTTTGTTGCTTGGGGCATGGATGTCATTGGAGCAATTGAGCCCGCGGCATCAAACGGGCACAGGTTCATTCTGGTGACCATTGACTATTTCACTAAGTGGGTCGAAGCTAAAACTTTCAAATCTGTGACCAAGAAGGCAGTGGTCGACTTTATTCATTCAAATATCATTTGTCGGCTCAGAATCCCCAAAGTAATCATCACAGACAATGATGCTAATCTTAACAATCATTTGATGAAAGAAGTGTGCCAACAGTTCAAGATTACGCATCGGAATTCCACTCTGTATCGCCCCAAGGCAAATGGAGCTGTTGAGGTAGCCAACAAGAATGTAAAGAAAATACTTCGGAAAATGGTGCATAGTTCCAGGCAATGGCATGAGAAGTTGCCTTTTGATTTGTTAGGTTATCACACTATTGTTCGCACTTCATTAGGTGCAACTCCTTATTCATTGGTATATGGTACTGAAGCAGTGATACCCGCGGAAGTTGAAGTTCCATCTCTTCGGATTGTTGCTGAAGACGAAATTGATGATGATGAATGGGTCAATGCCCGTTTGGAGCAATTGAGTCTGATTGACGAAAAAAGACTGGCAACAATGTGTCATGGCCAGTTGTATCAAAAGATAATGGCAAGAGCATACAACAAAAAGGTGTGTCCCTGGAAATTTGAGGTAGGTCAGCAAGTATTGAAACGCCTCCTTCCACATCAGGCTGAAGCAAAAGGCAAGTTCGCCCCAAATTGGCAAGGGCCGTTCATCGTAACGAGAGTGTTGTCCAATGGTGCTTTGTATTTAACAGATATAGAAGGCAAATGTGTAGATATGGCTATCAATTCTGATGCAGTCAAAAGATATTATGTATGATTTCTATGGTTTAAATTGTGTTTGTTTGTACTTGGCATGTTTTGAAGATTGGAATGACGAAGGCATTTTATTCTGTTATCTAAACACTTTACCCTTTGAGCCTTATTTATTTTCTTTCATACCCCTCTTTTGGAATCAGTAGCAAAGTTCAGAAACACGGGCACAAAAGTTAAGTAAAGAAGAAAAGAAGAAAAGAAAAAGAAAGAAAGAAAGAAAGAATGAAAAAAAAGAAGAAAAGAGAAAGAAGAGAAAAAGAGAAAAGTAACAACAATAAAGCAATTCCTATCACATGAACTACGTTCGACCAGATTCCTTTTAAGGATACGTAGGCAGCCTCACGATTCGGTCCCATCCAAATAAAAATTCAAAAGCCCCCGGGCAAAGAAACTGGGGCAGAAATTGTGGCTATATAAAAGATCTGATTCCAAAAGTTGTAATTGTGAACCCACTCAATTTGTTTTGAGCCTTTATCCTTTCTTTCTGACCCCATCCAAAAGCCCGCATTACGGTCCAAATAAAGACCTTCCGACTAATATTTGAGATTGCCAAGTCAAGCGAGACAGAGGTATGATTCGCACTAGGGGCAACACTTCGTGCCATACAAAGGAAAACAAATAAATGAGAGATTCTTATTAGTGAAAACCCTCACAGGCACCGTAAGGTGATGGTAAGTTGAGAGAAATTAAAATGAGAGAGTCTTATTGGTGAAAACCTTCACGGGCACCGTAAGGCGATGGTAAGCTGAGAGAAATTAAAAATGAGAGAGTCTTATCGGTGAAAACCTTCATGGGCATCGTAGGGCGACAGTGAGTTGAGAGATGAACAAATGAGAGAGGACTGTTGGTGAAAACCCTTCAGGGCACCGCAAATCGAGTAAGGTCAGTGACTTGGCAAAGAGATTGGGTTATGAAGATCCCGGGCATGAGGTATGACAACTGAAAGTTGATTGTTTGAACAGGCTGGGCTGATTAATCCGAAATGCATGTCATGATCATTGGTGCCAGCTGCCTCACTCAGATAAGTCTCTTTTCCTTTTTCTCCCACAAATAGTCATCATGTTTTGAATTTTCTTCTTTATTACTAATTCTCCAAGTCATTGCTTTTCATTTCTTTTGGGTTTATTTCTCTAAAGATTTACCAATGTCAGTTGTGTTTAAGCAAGTAAAGAAGGATTCCAAATCTTACTATCATCTTCCAAAATTGCACGAAGCAAAGTGCGGCCAAAACATACCAAGAATAGCACAATGCAAAAATGAAAATAAGGTGTTAGTGAAAGTTCAGGTGGTCGAGTGGTTTGTGAATGTTGTGGAGGATGCAGAGGTTCAAATGAGAAGGACAGAAATGTAAAACAGTGGTTTGAGTGCAGGTCAATCGGGTCTTTCAGGGTCTTGTGTTTGAGATTCAGTCAGAAAGTCAAACAAATTCTCGCCAAATTCAAAGCAGCCAGTTAGAACAAAGCACGGCAGCGGGAATGCCATTTTCAGCAAGAATGCCACAAACTAACCACCACATTTTTCAAACTGATAAAGTTTTCTTTGATTGAAACAGGGGCAGGAAATCTCGTTTGTTCCAAAGGAACCCTCCGTAAGGAAAGCATGTACCGGACAGGTTCGACCGTGAATTCTCAGGACCCGCCTGGATAATGGGATTTAGCTTAAATTCTTAGAGATTTTGGGTAACATGATTCAACTAACACTCACAAATGTTCCTAGTACAAACTGGGACAGAAAATTTTCTTTGTTTTGTTGTGATTGCAGGTACCCACTGGGAGAACAGGGTCAACTTTCGGTTTACATTTCCAAGTTCAAGAAGCATCAGGAGCCCACCTGAGGAACAGGGTCAGTGTTCAACTTTCAATTTCCTAGTTCAAGAAGCATCAGGAGAGCCCGCCTGAAGAGCATGGACAACTTTCAATCCTCAAGTCAGAGAGGCATCAGGAGCCCGCCTGAAGAATAAGGTCAACTATCAAGTTCAAGTCAGAGAGGCATCAGGAGAATCTCGCCTAAAGAATAGGGTCAACTGTCATGTTCAAGACAAAGAAGCATCAGGAGAATCTCGCCTGAAGAATAGGGTCAACTTTCAAGTTCAAGTCGGAGAGGCATCAGGAGAACCCCGCCTGAAGAACAGGGTCAAATTTCAGATCACAAGTTCAAGTTTTTGGCAATCAGGTGCCCACTTGGAGAACAAGGGAATACAATTCGAGTTTTGGCAATCAGGCACCCACCTGGAGAATAAGGGAATACAAGTTCAAGTTGCGTAAATTAGGCGCCCACCTGGAGAACAAGGGAATACAGTGCAAGTTATGGCAATCAGGCGCCCACCTAGAGAACAAGGGAATACAATTCAAGTTTTGGTAATCAGGCGCCCACCTGGAGAACAAGGGAATACAGTGCAAGTTATGGCAATCAGGCGCCCACCTAGAGAACAAGGGAATACAATTCAAGTTTTGGTAATCAGGCGCCCACCTGGAGAACAAGGGAGCCCATTTTAGAATTCAATTCAGAATAAAAGAAGAAATGAAAAATCATCCAAAATGCAGAAGTGAAGACAAGATATGGTTTGATCAAGACATGACTGACTCACGAGCATGGAATATCCGGGTTTGCTTCAAAGAAGCCGTGGAAGAATAAATCATCACCTGCAACTAGCAAGTGTTAAGGTTCAAATCTAACATCTGCATGAAGACCATTTAAGACTCAAGAGCAAGCTTCGGAAGACTTATAGATAGGAACCTTGTAACTCATAGTTGATAGGTTTAGCTAGTCTTTTCATTTTTGATTTAATGTCAGGAACCGCAGACCGGAGCTTCGAACAGCACCTCACTCGACACTCCAACTCATCTTTCCATCATTCTCCAGAACTACACTGACTTGATTCCTATATAGCCAAGGATATGTAGGCAACTTCGGAAGCAAGGTTCGGTCAGACTTTTTCAAAATGCTTCCCATGGAGTATTCAGACGGGCAAAAATCGCTCATATTCGCTCACTTTATCTTTTCCCGAAAACTCTTCGTGGTTCCGAGCAAAGAGGGGCAGCTGTGAGCACGTGATTTTTGCCCGATGAAAAATACTCCTACAAATTCAAAATAGGTTTTTCTAACTTTTATAATGTTTATAGAATATTCAGGAATTCCTTGTTAGTTGTTGTTTGCATGTAGTTGCATATCCAATATTTTAAAGTCATGAAAAATGCAAAAAATAAAAAAATGTTCAAAGTTCACGCATTGCATTTTTAGGTTGTTGTTTTCATTTTTAGGTTAAGTTGTTAATTAATCGCATTATTAAACAAAACCACAAAAATATTGTTCATTTTTATATTTTAGCTCTTAATTAGCAATTTCATTTCACTAGTTTTAAGTTAAGTAATTATTTAAGTGGTAGACATAGATAAAGTAAATTTAATTATATAAATTAGATTAAGTTAGGACATAATTAGAATTCTTAATTAATTTTGAAAATTTTAAAGAGAAAGCAAAGAAAGGAAATGGCCATTTTTAGTCGCAAAACCGGACTGGGCCAAAGCTTTCCATGGTCCAAATACCCCACAAACCTACCCCAACCCAGTTCTTTTTGTCCACAAAGTAACCCAAGCCCACCGGACCTACCCATCTGACCCGCCCCGAATACCTTTTAAATCCAGGCCCTCTATCCCCTCTAATCCAAGGGCTAGGATAAATTCCCCCAAACACATAAAACCCCAATTATAACCTAATTTCTTTAACCCTAATCTCTTTAGCCAACCAGCCGCACCCCTATCAACCCCGTCTGTCGCCGAGTCGACCGTCCAAACTCGCCGAAATCAGGCGAGTTGGCTCAGAAAACTCGCGCACAGGGCCCCCCTCTCTCCCTCTTCCACATCACCCAACCCTAATCGTTTCTAACAGAAGAATATTCCCAAATCTTGCTTCACTCGCTCGTTTGTTAGACAAATCACGCGTTAGAAATCGCTAGAAGGCGTGTGTTGGATGAGTGAAAGGCGTCGGATCAATTTCACTTAATCCGAGCCTTACATTCATCACATGCTGGTCTTTAAGGGATTTCTATCCGTTCTTTAAAGAGAGGATTTTTTTGGTTAAAAAAGGGGGAGGAGGTCAAAACTTTATGATATGGTTTTAGGTTTTCTGGAGAGTCTGGAAAAGAGAAAAAGTTTTAGGTTTGGTGAAGAAAAATAAAGTAAGAGTTAGGCATTTTCATTTTTTTTAAGATTTTAGTGTAAATTGAATCTTAGAAAAAAAAGTGTTTCTCCGTTCCAATTCCAAATTCTGTTTTCAAAGAGTGGTCTGTTCGAGGTTCGAGTCCGGGTTCACGATCTTTGTGTGTTTCTGTTTCTACTTTCTTTCTAAGCTTGTATTCACGGATTTCATCTGTTGATATTAAAGAGAATCTCATTCAAACAGGTTTGTTCCTTTACCATTCTATTTGTGTTAATCGTGTATTGAATCGAAGCAATTTCTGACTTGGTTGTTGTTTATTTCCACTCCATGAGTTCCTTCTGGAGAGTCTTTTAGTAAGAGTTTGAATGAACTAAAAATGTGTTTGATTCATGGCCTCGCTTTTCCGCCCTTCTGATTTCTCTTGTGAATGATCGGAATTTAAGAATTTTTCATTTGATGATTGACGACTGCTATTCTGTTTATATTTTTGAAAAGTTCATTTATGCTTATTTAGCGTGCAACTGTCGATTAACGATTTCGGTCCTGTCAGCCAACTTGTATGCAATTGAACTTGATGAGTTAAGAATCTTCACGTAAAATGTATTTGTTCATAGGTACGGGTGACTTTTCTTCTTTAATATGGTGTTAGTCGCTTCCTTCGTGAATCTGAGCGTGTATGCTATATGTTGCGAGATTTTTTTGCATCTCCTTTGTTTGAATTTTCAACGTTGAACTGTCGCAGCACTGGTACTTTGCGTGATTCATCCTGATTTTGCTAACTTGAAATGTCGATCTCATATTTGACTTTCATATACTCCAAGCTGAGGTTCAGGACCCATGTTTATTCAGTCTTAAACGCTGTCAAATTGTATTATATGTGCAAATATCGATATTCCCTCTTATGAACTCCAGGAAATATGCTTCTGATGATGTCAATCTATTTTTTAAGTTGTCTGTGAAATTCAGCTTTTACATTACTAGGATAAAATTAAGTAATCTTTCCTTAGTGAATTAGTTAATATGCTTAATTTGTGAAAGTTTGGTGTAAAACGAACTCCTGTGAGTTTAATGGATTGCTATCGTGTCTTGATTCAATACTGATTTCAGTGACTTCAGTTTAGGATTCTCTTTCATCTGAAATATTTTGGACAATTGTTTTTTCTTTTCTTAGATCCCGTTAAAGTTCAGAGGTTCAAGTTTAGTTTTCTGTTTTTCTAGATCTTGTTTCTGTTTGAGGCTAAGTGTTTAGGTGGGGGAATGTTTGCATCATTCATGTGCCATCATGAGTTTGGATAGTTGGTCCAGGACCTTTAGCCATTGACTTCATTTAATTGTTTTGAATTGGATTAAGTTGTTGTATTATGCTAATGCTTTGCTAAGTTATATGTGCATCTTTCTCGCCCTTTCATTTGGTCGGTTGATATTTGTTTTGGATGACTATTGGGTCGTAGGAGTAAGACAGTGTATAAGAAGCATGTTGGGTCAGAGGCATATTTTTGGTTTCTTTGTGAATTTGAAGTCTATGTGTGGTGACATGAAGTTGTTGTTTCGTTTATTAAGTTTGAGACAAAATCAATTGAAATTTGTAAAAAATGAAGTTCTAGATTGTTTGCGATTTGTTGTTAAATGATTGTAGAGATGACAAATCTGTTCACTTTCGTCTTTGAAGGAGTCCTAGATCAATAAGTTTAGTTATTGGATTTTTAATCTAGCTTCTTGTCTTCTTGTTCGAGCAATATGGTTGTTGGATAGTAAAAGACCAGTTAGACTTAAAATATGTAAATAGATGGAGTAGTATGGATTCTCTGTTGATTGTAAGTAATTCCCATCGATCAAACCCATAATCTTTCTTTCCCCAATCTGATTTTCAACTGGGTATATAAGCTGTTTTATGTTCTCCATGCTGCTGATTTTGCGGAGCTTCGTACTTACTGTTATCTAGCTTTTATTTGGGTAATTCAGCTCTTTTCTACATCTAACATGTACACATGAACGTTCTGTAATGGTTTGAACCTTATATATTAAGAAATATTGATTCTTTCATGAATTCTGGATGAATTTAAGTTGGGATAAGTTTTATGTTAGTACTTTGTGAAAAATAGCGGACGTAAGTTAGCTAAACCACAAACGTGAGAGAAGCTACATGAAAAATGGATTGATAAGTCTAGGAGCTCCAGTCAACACTTTAACATATTTGATAAGAACATAAGAATATATTCTACGTATTCTGATTTTAGAAATGATTTGAGTTCTTATGATTTGCCCTTCTTCGCTTGTTTGGTAGTCGAATTGTAAGGATAAATTAGAGTAGTTGTAGGATACGTGATTTGAATGATACAAAGTTTTAAAATGGTGTTGTTTGCTCATAAATGAGTTATAATTGGAAAAATTACAGATCATCGTGGCCATGGGTATTGTTCCCGTGGCATGATCGCGATACATAAATCCAAGTTCGGGTGTGCATTTCATGTGACCCGGCTATAACTTTGTTTAATATAAAAAATATGTCGTAAATCGCGGGTGCATTTCATGTGACGCGGTTTGCAACGTATATTTCGTAAATAACTAAAAGAGGCTATAAGTTAAAAATGCACAATATGTTCTAAATATGTAGATAATCAGATAATTAGGCCAATAATAATAGTTGAGGGACCGTGCTAAAACCACGAAACCCGGGAATGCCTAACACCTTCTCTCGGGTTAACAAAATTCCTTACCCGGATTTCTGTGTTCGCGGACTGTAAAACAGAGTCAATTTTTCCTCGATTTGGGATTCAAACCAGTGACTTGGGACACCATAAATTATTCCGAGTGGAGACTCTGAATTTTAAATAAAATAATCCTGTTTCGACTGTCACTTAAATTGGAAAAAAAACTCCCTTATACCCCTCCCGGGGTAGTAAAAAGGAGGTGTGACAATAGGTATCGTTTCAATTCCTCCAATGCTTTCTGACATTCCGGGGTCCATGTAAAATTATTTTTCTTTTTGAGTAACGAAAGGAACCTGTGGCTTCTATTCGATGACCTCGAAATGAACTAGCCTAGGGAAGCTATCCGTCTGGTTAGCCTCTGAACGGCTTTCACGATGTCCACGACGGCGATGTCTTCGAGTGCCTTAATCTTATCGAGATTGATCTCGATTTCCTGATTTGACACCATAAAGCCGAGGAATTTTCCCGAGCCAAACCCGAAAGCAAACTTTTCGGGGTTAAGCTTCATGTTGTATTTCCTCAAGATTTCGAATGTCTCCTGCAAATGAGTCAAATGGTCATCTGCGCGCAGGGACTTAACTAACATATCGTCAATGTAAACTTCCATTTATTTTCCTATCTGTTCTTTGAACATCTTGGTAACTAGGCGTTGATATGTAGCTCCTGCATTTTTTAGCCTGAAGAGCATTACATTATAGTAGTAAGTTCCATACTTAGTGATAAAAGAAGTTTTTTCTTGGTCTACTGGGTCCATTTGAATTTGGTTGTACCCAGAATAGGCGTCGAGAAAAGTAAGAATCTCGTGGCCGGCCATGGCATCGATCATCCGATCGATGTTAGGCAAAGGAAAAAAGTCTTTTGGACATGCTTTATGCAAGTCCTTATAATCTACACACATTCTAAGTTTGTTCCTCTTTTTGGGGACTATGACTACGTTGGCTAACCACTCGGGATATTTTACTTCCCGAATGGACCCTATTTTAAGAAGTTTTGTTACCTCCTCCTTTATGAAGGTGTGCTTCACCTCGGATTGAGGCCTTCTCTTTTGCTTTACCGATCTAAACTTGGGATCCAGACTCAGCCGATGAGTAGTTATCTCGGGTGAGATTCCTGTCATGTCTAAATGGGACCATACTAAGCAATCCATGTTATCAATAAGAAATTGAATGAGTTTTTTCCTGAGTTTGGGGGTCAACCCCGTTCCCAGGTATACCTTACGTTCGGGTAGATACTCGATCAGTATCACCTGTTCCAACTCCTCGATCGTTGACTTGGTTGCATCCGATTCTTCGGGTACGACAAAAGTTCGAGGAGTGAGAAAATCCTCTTCTTCTTCTTCGGTTACCTGTTTATCCTATTCGATCGAGGCTGGGGACACTGATTTCTATTTGGCCCCTTGCTTATATTTGATGCTCAACTTTTCTGAGGTCGAAGGCGCTAATATCGGCATCACCTAGTCGACTGCGAACATTTCCTTTGCAGCGTGTTTTTCCCCATAAACTATTTTCACTCTATCCACTATTGGGAACTTTATCATTTGGTGAAAGGTCGATGGTACTGCCCTCATGTTGTGTATCCATGGCCTTCCGAGTAGTGTGTTGTACCTCATGTCGCCTTCGATGACATGAAATTTCGTGTCTTGGATGGTCCCGGCCACATTCACTGGTAGGATTATCTCCCCTTTTGTTGTTTCCCTAGCCATGTTGAATTTGTTTAGGACTCGAGATGCAGGTATAATCTGGTCTAGCAGGCTGAGCTGCTCTACGACCCTCGATCTGATTATGTTCGTCGAGCTACCTAGATCCACGAGAACACTTTTAACTTGAATTTTCTTTAGAAAATAGAAATTACTAGGTCGTCGTTGTGCAGCTGTGAGATGCCTTCTGCTTCTTCGTCGTTGAACAAGAGAGAGCCTTCAGTAACATTGATCACGCCCAGCTATGCCTTATAAAAAGGACTAAGCGGACGTTGCAAATATAATCTGAGTATTTAGCCCAAAGTCAAATTCCACAGAGAACTAAGGCTTAGCTACAGTTGTTCACTATCACCAAGAATACAAGCTTGAACAATTCCTAACTTATAGATATTAAGATTCTTGTGTTTAAATACTAACTAACAAATTAAAAATAGTAAAATAACACTAAAGATACTACGGGTTGGAGAAAAGATTAAGGAGGTCTAGAGTTATGATTTCCCCAATTGTCGGAATCCTTCCCGCTATGTCTTCTATAATTTCGCCTAAGTATTCTCTACCGGTCATGAGCACTCTGACTGCCATAAATCTCTCCCGTGTAATTACGACAACATACTAGACATACTCTCCCGAGTTACGCTAGCTGGATTTAATTACAGCTCACTTAGATCGCACCCAAGGTTTCGTTATCCCTAATCCCACCTTTAAACCCTTCATTATTGATCCCTTATATACGTCGGGAGTGATGTTGTTCAACAACTACCTAAATATGCACTCTCTCCCGATTAATACACACTAAATAGGCACAGTAGATTGAGATCTCTTCAATCAACCACAAGAATAATATAGTTGAACAAATAGAGAAAATACTACGACTCAATTATATAAAAACATAACAAGAATTTATCCTACAAAAGGTTCCATCAAAACCCTAGATAACAAATTAGCTATTCATAAAATTATGTAAAAATACAATACTAAAAGTCATAACCAACAATGAAAAATATGAAGAGGAAGGAAAAACTCGTAGAAGAATTCCCCGTCTTGCTCCTATTGTCTCTGCCTCCTTAGGTCGAATTTGTGTCCAAAATATGTCCAATCTCCCAAAAATAACGTTCTCCCATGTATATATACCAAGTAGGGTCGGGACCAAACAATTATACCTTCTCCTACACAAAAAAGGACAAGTTTCTAGGCCTGGAGTAGCGCAGGCGTGCTGAGACCACGCTCCGGCCGCGCTAATCAACAAGTGTTCTGTCCCATTTGCGCGTCAGGTCCGCGGTCGCGGTTTCGACCTCGTTTTTCACCTTGTTCCCTTTGGAATTTGGGAAAACGTAAAACATGAAATGTTTATCCCTTTGAGTTAGATTTTTAACCATATATTATATAGCCCAAATGGAGTTTGGAGAAAAAAGTTATGTCCAGTTTACTAGATAGTGCGTAATATGCCTCCTCGAGTTTTCGTTTGTTCTTAACTATCAAATTTGACCCCCGAAAATGATCCCGGCTTAATTCCTTGAGCTTTTACTCATACTTCAAATCTACAAATCACTTAAATTCATTCCATAACATCTATATATCTCGGAATCACTCCTATAAGGCATAAAACACACAGTTAGTGCAAAACACTAGCGATTAAAGCTCAAACTCAATTAAAGTGCAGTAAACTAGAGTGTAATAAGCGAATAAAATATGTAATTATAGCCTATCATCACACATAGTCTCGAGCCTGTTCTCTCTTGTCATTGGTACTTTGGTGCATTAGAATATAGTCCCTTGTGGGATGTCGACCCCGCCGAAGATCATGTGGATAACATGCTGAGGTCTTCTTGCTCGTTCTTTCTGTTGGCGTCCCTCTCCCTAAAGTAATTTTTGGCTCGATCACTGAGGAATTCTCGAAGATGGCCTTCGTTGAACAATTGAGCTACTACCTCTCTTAACTGTCTACAGTCTTCGGTCATATGACCATGTGTGCCATGATATTTGCACATTAGATTCAGATTTCTTTGAGAAGGATCGTTTGTATAGGTCTGGGCCACCTAGTGTCTTTGATCCTTCCGATGTCCAATACGATCCCCGACGCATCGATGCTGAAATTGCACTCCGATAATCGGGGCACTTCTGTGGGATCTGTATATTTGTCGATACCAGTTTTACTCATGAGTCCCCAAGAATTCTGCCCTCGGTCACCCTTTCGATCATTCTGGGCAGAATTACATCCCGGATGGTTATGCCTTCTATCTAAAACATATGGTTGATACCGTTCTTTATTCGGCCTTGGTTCTCTATCAACATCTCTTTGTTTACTTGTCGACCCGTTTGGATGCACTGAACCTAAGGGGGCTCCCAGTTGGTCGTCATCGACCCTAATCTTTGACTGATATCGGTTGTGGACATATGCCCAAGTCACAACCGGGTACTCTATTAAATTCTGCTTCAGTTGGCGTGATGCGATCAAACTCCGCTCGTTTAATCCATGGGTGAAAGCTTAAACATCCCAATCGTTGGTAACTGGTGGTAATTCCATACATTCCATTTGGAATCGAGATACGAACTCTCTTAGCATCTCGTTATCCCTCTGCTTCACTTTGAAGAGGTCTGATTTTCTCGTTGCAGCCTTTATAGCACCAGCGTGTGCTTTCACAAATGAATCTGCTAACATGGCTAACAGATCGATAGAATTCAGCGGCAAGTTATGATACCAAATCATAGATCCATTCGACAACGTTTCTCCGAACTTCTTCAGCAATACTGACTCGATTTCATCATCTTCCAAATCATTTACTTTTATGGCGCACGTATAAGGAGTAACGTGCTTATTGGGTTCCGTGGTCCCGTTGTATTTGGGTATATCTGACATTTGGAACTTCTTAGGGATGGGCTTTGGAGCCGCACTCGGAGGGAATGTTTTTTGCACAAACTTCCTGGAGTCCATTCCCTTTGAGATCGGTGGTGCCCCCGGTCTGATCAACTCGAGAGTTATAATTTTTCACCTTCTTGTCGAGCATCCTCATTATAGCAGGGTCGGTTGTTGGAGTATTATCACCTGACCTTTCAGGCACTGTCTCGGTACGGCGAGTAGCCTCTTGTTCGACCCTATTCGGCGCCATGTGTTGATTTTGCAACTGAGCATGGCGTTTTGTTGGGCTTGCAACATTTCAAATATAACTTGGAGACTGATACCTTCGTATCCTCTGCCCTGAGTACCTCGACCGCCAGTTCGACCCTCTCTGCGTACGCTTCCATCGGGGTCTCTACCTAAATCCACACTCAAAGCAACATGCGAACTGATATCAACAAGGTTGGTGGGTGGTGCTCCTCGGAGGTCAGCCTGTGGCACCTCGATTCATGGAGCGATAACATTCTCGTTCTCTCCGTGGAGTCCGAGACCGTTGTCACCATGCGTAGCTGTGTTTTGTGAGTTGGACATGATTTATCTTGAAAACAAAATTCTTGACAAGAAACAAGTGTAAAATAGTGTGTTATATCAGAATTAGCACTCAACAATCACTATTATCCTTGGCCCCATGGTTGGCGCAAAATTTTTACCTTGAAATACGAGTAATAATTAAACTTTTAATGTGATTATAAGGATACGTGATCCAATTCAATGCCGATTGATAAATAGCTAAATAAATAAAGGAATTAGATAATTGTAATAGATCAAACCAGTGTCGTTTGCAAGTTATCGACCTTCGCTTGGAATAGTGTCGAGATCGAACGTTAAGAACCACAAGAATAATAAGAACAATATGAACAAAATGGACAATAAGAACAATAGAGAATTAAGAGCGAGTAAAAGAACGTTTGTATTTCCGAGTGAATGCATTAGTGATTCTTGTTACAAGTGAACAGGGTTCCTCTTTATATAGTAGAGGAATCCTAAATAAAGTATAACTCTAATTTCGGAAGTAAAATACATGATTGATATCAATAACCGCTAATGACTTTGCCAATTCCGTGATTCTCGCCGAGATTGGTGGTCGATTGCGGATGTCTCGTGATTGCGTTACTTCAGTGTCGATTTACCCTGATCTCGATCCCTCAGTCTTCGTGTTTTTCGAGACCGAATTTGCTTCGATACTGGCTCACTCTCGAGACATTCCCTCAAGCCCGTAAAATCGGGTGTGGTCGATTTTAACCGAATACATATAGTTCCAATATATGTAACTTAAATCTGTTCCACGGTTTTATGTAAGGATATTTTAACGTATAACATTTACTTTTTCAGTTGTTACTAGTACTGAGCTAAAGAGTAAAGTGTATAAGTGATCCTCTAATAGGCCACCCCAGAAAGCAAAAGGACAAGGTTTTTGTTAAATTGCACTGGTAATAAATAGATAAGTAGGGTGTTCATCTATAATACTTATGATCAGCTAAATATGTTCTAAAATAACTGTTGTTAAGCATATATAGGGGTAACTTTACTTATTTATAAGAATATAGTTTATTTTAACTCCACAAAATTAATAATGATTCTTTACAATGAGTGATGGCATGAATTATCATGATTGATGCATAAAAAGGACTAAAATTAAATGCAATTTAGATTCTTGCATATGTAGTAGACAAAACTTGGCATGACCATATTAGACCCCTCCTTGTTCACGTGCAAAGTTTTAGAGGTTTTGTTTGTTTTCACCACTTTAACTCAAATCATTTCATTCTATATAACATCAACATTTGTACCAATATCTCAACCCTATCCCCTTTTCCTCACTTGAAAAAAAAATGGATTCATCCAAACAAAAATCTCTTCTTTTCATCTCCATACTTCTCATAATTTCTTTAATCACTCCCATTCTTGGTTGTAGCCATTGCAGAAAACACAAGAAATCCAAACCTACTCCCAATATTCCACCTATTAATAATATTCCATCACCACCAACAGAGACTACTTCTTGCCCTATTGATACACTTAAACTTGGTGCTTGTGTTGATCTTCTTGGTAGGCTAGTTCATATTGGGATTGGTAATCCTGTTATTAATGAATGTTGTCCAATTATTCAAGGGCTTGTTGAAATTGAAGCTGCAGTTTGTCTTTGTACAACTCTTAAGCTTAAGCTTCTAAATCTTAATCTTTATGTCCCTTTGGCACTTCAACTCCTTCTTACTTGTGGCAAGACTCCACCTCCTGGCTACACTTGCTCTTTGTAGACTTTTTGAGTTAAGTATGCAATTTCTTGTACTACCCCTTTAACCTTTATATATCTCTAGCTTGCATTTTAACTTTTTTGATATTAATAGTATTCGAGTCTGTTTGCGCGTACTAAAACTTACTCTTTCGATAGATGTATGCTACCTCTAACTAGCACAAGTAAGGGGTACTAGTTGTATCCGGGTCAGTTTGTGTGTACCGACTCTTCCACCAGATATCTGTTACCTTCGGCTAGCACGAGCATGGGATAAAATTGGCCATCAAGAATTAGATCTTGAGACCTCATGGTTTTTCTCCCGCTTAATTGACTACTGAGACATACACTTAGATGCTAGCTTGCCTAGTAAATTTGTTTTGGTCTATGTAGAAAATATTTAGCTAGCGTTTGGCCATAGATTTTTAAATTTGTTTTGAAAAATCTGCTTTGGATGAAGTTTGGTTTGAAGATGAAAATGTGTTTGGACATACGGTATCAAAACATATTTTCCATATATTATTTTGGAAAAACATGTGTAATATTAGGGATTTGGCCCAAAACCAGCTCAATTGGGATTTTGCCAAAATATAGGCAAAATTTATGACTAAACATATGTTTGCTAAATAAAACATAAGTCTATTTTGACAATATCTATGACGAAACGGGTCCTTAGTATGAATTGATTTGTACCTTGACTTGATACAACACATGAAAAGGCGTAGTTACATACATGGTCCAAAGAAATTCCAACTAAATATCTTTTATCAGAAAAAATTATTGTGTCATGAGCAAAAGAATTTTTGAATTTATGTCTAAATCGTTGAATCCTCTTGACATAAGAGAAACTTGTATTATTTTTTAATATAAGCGGCAAAAGTGGCTCAATATATTGTAGATTTGAAACTCAAGTTTGTTTTATGTGTTGTTGACTAGTAAACTTAACATTTTTTAAAGTAATATTTTGTGCACTTTAATTACTAATTCATATTTAATTTATATTTATTCATTATATATATTTAAAAAGGTGGTTAAGCTTATTTTATCATAAATTATTCTGAAATTGCAGGTTGCAAGCTAAGGTTTGGAGGATTGTATGGACTATATTCGACATGAGAGGATGTTTTAGTTTCTGATTAACTATTTTCACTTTCCAACAACCCCCGCACCAAGTAGTTCTCGTGAATTGGTACTACTCCCCCCCCCCCCCCCCCCCCCCCCCCTCTTTTTTTTTTAAAACCCAAAAGTGGTACTACTTTTGATTTTTGTCTTTTGTAGAATAGTAACTAGTTTATGAAAACTATTTATAAATTAGAGTTTTTATTTTAATTTTTGCAAAGATGAAAGTGTATTGATAATTTTATTTCTAATTTTCTATGTATTGTTTTTTCCTTCTTCTTCTAATTCTATTGGCATTACCGCTAATTTTTGTCTTTTGTTCACTTACACTCTGTTTGGATTACTGTTTCTATCGTTTTATAATTATCGTATTGTACTGTATTGTATTATATCGTATCGTTTTATGAATACAATGTTTGGATAGATTGTATTGTTTGTTGTTGTTAAATAATATTTTGTTGTTTGATTTGACTGTATCGTATTGTATTGTAACTGATAAATTTACTAAAATATTCTCAATTGTTTTAAATATTTAATTTATCAAGAATTACACATAAAAATTATTTTAGAAAACCACTTTCAACTAATTAATCACTAATTATGTCTTATATATAAATTAAGCAATTAAATTCATGCAAAGTCTATCGAAATTAGTTGAACAAGTTAATAATATTAAAAATAATAGTAAGTACACTATATTTATAATTAGATCATAATAATAAAAAATTTAAAAAAATGTTAAGTAGACTCCATTCAGACAAAAGTAAAACAAAACTTTTACCTGAAGAGTAGAGAAGCGGCAGAAGAACAAAACGAGTTTTTCACGTATGTAGGTTATTATATAGGTTATATTTGGGATGCCGTCTTTGAGAATTTATATAGGTTATTAGACTTCACGTATAGTTCTATGAGAAAGTGACTTTGCTATTATTTAAAATAAAAAGGGGTAAAGGGTAAAATAAAATTATAAAGCAATAAGTTAGGGCATAATTAGAAAGAAAAATAAGAAACGATTCCACCACACCAAATCAGTTGTTTTAAAAAATAGGACTTGTCATTATTCCGGAACAATGGATTTAACAATACAATACAACTAATTTTAACTAAACAATCAAAACAAACATTGTTCCGAAAAAATAAATACAATACGATATAATAGGTAACAACCATCCAAACAAGTTGTTAATGTTTAAATTAATTTTTCACTGCCCCACCCCCACCTTCAACCCAACTCCCAAAAAAGGAAAAAGAAGAGTAGAAACGTTCTTATTTGCAAAGAAGTATTCCCTCTCGGTCTAATTTAATTGATTTTTTGCATTTTTCATGGTCTACAATATTTATTTATTTTAAAAAGGAATTAATTATTTTCTTAAAGTTACCGTTGGGGTAAAGAGCCTAGGAGTATTTGTTGTATTTTTGATGAATCAATTCAAAATGTTAATATGGTCAATTTCTATGTTAATTAATATTAAAAGATTGATTCCTTAATATATGTGAAAATAGCTAAAAAATTCAATTAAAGTAGATAAAAAAAAATAGAAATTATCTAATTTTTGTATAGTTTAAGCTCGTGAATGACCAACGTTATGGTTACGAGTGCTCGAGTATTCATTACTTTGGAGACATACATTATTGTTTATATATATAAATTAATAAATATTAACCGAGCACCTAGTTACAGTAGCAATTACCAGATTACAAATAGTTGAGAACACAGAAATTAAAAAATTTAAGTCCGCCACTTTTGTGAATAGCAAAGGAGGAGAAAATAGTAAACGGAATTATGATTATTAGCCCGGAACGTGAGTCCATTCACATATTGTAATTTGCTTGGGTTTAACTTTTTTTTTGGTCAAGAGGATAAATATCTATTTATAATAGAAAATTACCGGCTATGTCCATTTATAAGTAGCTCATTATAAAAATTGGTCAATTGACAAAATATTACTAATATTAGCCAAATTAGCCAATTAGCTATTTGTAGCAAAAAAAATCAAATTTTTGCTTTGTTTTGAGTGGATGTTATAAGAATAGATTGGGCACAACTTAAGGAGCTTGAATATCAGTTTTGAGATGATTTGGTGAAGTTTTGAGGTGGTTTGAATTGAAAATTCGAAGTAAAAACTGAACATGAAAAAAATGACATGTGTATCACACTGTGTATCATTTGTGTATCACATATGTATCAATTGTGTATCACATGTATATCCATGTATACCTGAGTGTGAGATACATGCGGGATACATGTTTGATACATGTGTCGCAGAAGACTTTTTTGAACTCGATTTAATTACGAATTTTTATTCAAAACCAGTCCAAATCACCTCCAATCTTCCTCAAATTTTGTATATTGACTTATCTATATATTTTCAATGAATTTCAACTATACCCATTGAGAGAAAGAACCCTATTATTTGGTTTTTCAATTTTTGTTGGCTAGTTTTGGTAAGTCTATGATTAATGGCTAGAGGTTGGTAAGTTGAGATTTATTTGGGACATTCGCGAAGGCGAAATCCAGCAGCCTCAAATTTTCCTTCTTCGCGAACGCATGAGGCCCTCCGTGTTCGCAACGAACAACCTCGACACCAGCAAACCAGCAACAGCAAATCACCCAAAATTGACCTGAAACCACCCCGAAACACACCCGAGGCCCCCGGGACCCCGTCCAAGCACACGACTCAGTCCCATAACATACCCCAAACCAGCTCGAGGTTTCAAATCACATCAAACAACGCCGAAACCACGAATCTCTCTCCAATTCAAGCTTTATGAACTTTAAAATTTCAAACTTCTACATTCGATGCCGAAACCTATCAAATCACGTCCGATTGACCCCAAATTTTGCACATAAGTCATATTCAACATTACGGACCTGCTCCAACTTTCGGAATCACATTCCGACCCTGATATCAAAATTTCCACTTCCGGTCGGATTTCTAAAAAACTTTCAAATTTCTATCTTTAGCCAAATGACTTCAAAATAACCTACGGACATCCGAATTCACTTCTGATCGCTCTCCCAACTCCAGAATCACCATACAGAGCTATTCCCAGATTCAGAATCCCAAACGGACATCAATCACTGAAATGCACTTCAACCCACACTTAAGAAATTTCTTCTAAAATGCTAACTTCCACAATATATGTCGGAACGCTCCCAAATTATCCAAAACCCGATCTGAACATATGCCCAAGTCCAATTATCATACAAACCTGCTGGAACCTTCAAATCCTGATTCGGAGGTCGTTTACTCAAAATCCAATCTTAGTTAATTCTTCCAACTTAAGGCTTCCGAAATGAGAATTTTCTTTCCAATCTGATTCCGAACTTCCCAAAATTCAGTTCCGACCACGCCTACAAGTCATAACACCTGAAATAAATCTTCTCACGGGCTCAAACTGTCGAACGACGAGCTAGAGCTCAAAACGATCGGTCGGGTCATTACATTCTCTCCCACTTAAACATACGTTCGTTCTCTAACGTGCTAAGAACTGCTCTGGAGTTAGCCGAAATCACTGTTTAACACCTCGTGCACCTGCCCGTGCTACCACAACCCAGTTGAGTACACTTTCTCGAACAATTCTGAAGATATCCTCTTTTATGTAGGCAAATGGGCCTTAGGTTTTCAACATCCGAAATCCTGTCAGGCATGTTTCCAATATATGAACACCGTATCAACTACCACACGATGTACTGGAACATGACTGCATACCTTTGCTGAATTAGCACCATGCATCTCATAATTCATCATCTAACTAAATGACATTCCCTGAACTTTAATAGCCAAAATTCCACGAATCTGATGCTCCTAATGCACCTTATGATATATGTATACATCCTGCTATAATGATGATGATACCACCACAACGGAGGAGATGTGTAGAAATTTCTAACCAACTGCAGAGTTAACAAACATTGAATCTTTCCTCTTGAATAAAATCATCATCTCATTACGAACCAAATAATGGTAATTGCCATGTAATATACTTCACATAATCTTATCGCACCGATCCCTGATCCATAAATCTCGTCTCACCCAGTGTGAACTGCTTAGACAAAAAATCACCCCAGACATGACCAACAGTCTCATATGATGCCACAACGTGCCAATAGGCCACAACTCGAACGTGATACATAAGGAAAACGAACTATGAAAGGGACTACTCAACTCACGCAGTTAATAAGACAATCGGAAAGATGCTACAAACCTCCCTCAGAAAATGGGAAACAAGAACACCAGAAAATAGATATAGGGGACCGTACTCAACATCACACTGTTGCGGCACGCAACCCGATCCAAATAACATGCTCGTGGCGGCGTGCCACCCGGTTCACACATAAAACCCACATAAGGAGATACTTAACGAGCTAAATCGCTCATTACCACAAAATATCGAATATCGATCACAAGCACGCTAAGTGCATAATACCATCCTAGGGAGACTGATAGAGCCATATGTTAAGAAATCCAAACACAATTGAAGTGCGATACATATATATACTCTGAATCTCAAGCGCCATCATGTCACATAACATCATCATTGCGCTGAATCTCAACACATAAGATATTATCAAGACGTTTCACAACTCGCACGGCACAACATAACATTACATGAATTGGACGAAGACGGAACAACATCTGATATTCCAACACCCTTCCTTGAGAAGCGCCATATTGAAATGAACACACCTGACTCACATAGTGCCCACAACAATATTTGAATCCATTCACAACCCTCAAGCTGATTCTGCTCGCACTGAACTAGGCTAATAGCCTTACCTTGGTTCATATTAACCCACTTCCTATCATAATACGCAATAACAACCATCATAGCCGGAACAAACACCCCACAATCCACAACCAACTGAACTGAACGCCTTCCAGGCATAAATCTCAATTAAGCAATATTACACTTCTTTATACTTGGTCTAAATCTTCAATCAATCAGGTGACTACATGTTACACTTATACAATATTCCCGTGGTCACGCTCCCACGACCTTCCACACAAGGTAATAAGTCTGCACATCCACACCACCGACCACACTAACGTTGTAAAACAAATCAAGGACCCATAACCAGGATACAAATCCTCTTTCACCAAACACCGATCTCAGGTGACACTAAAGACAACACCGGTTTACTCTAAACATTCAAATCCCTTTTTCTTGCTCATCTGAGCTCATGACATCCTTGTTAACACCGAACCGCAATCTTGATCCTTACTTCCAATTTCGTATTGCTTACTGCACCTGACATGCCAATATGAAATAGCGCAAGAATTCCATCGTATCTCCTGAACCACTAATAGGGTGAACACCTCATCATATAGAAACCTTTTACTTACCTCAATTCAAGAGAACAATAACAACACATGAATGAATTCTCATAATCACAAAGCAGGAAAATCCTCAAGATTGTCTATACCACCATAATCCTTCCGGGATCCGCCTACACCTGACAAGCCATAATACTTGAATGCTTCCAAATAAAGTCTATTACGGCGGCCGATAAGCCTCGCACACACCGGCACAAACCACATGCATAACTTAATCACACTGAAGGAACTGATTACTGCCGTACATGTGCCATTTCAACCATGGCTAACCATTCTATTTTTTTTCTAATTATCCTTAATTGCCTCAGAAATAATAGTAACTCCATTCAACACATAACGAACTCAATACTCACTCATCCCGAGTGGCCTTGATTCACGAGATCATGCTGTCTCAACCTCACAAATCATCTCATACCCTCCTTGTGCGCATTCACCTCTTCAACTGATATACCTATCCGGATACTCTTTCTCCAAATCTGGAGTTTATTTTCTCTCATTCCTCCGATACTATACTGCAAGCCGAAAACATCATGGAACATTCCGGGCCCCCCCTATCACAATCTGTTGCAAGGCTCAATCCTTAGCCATACTACGAACATGAAACCCTCTAAATGAAGCACATGACTGATTCACTACCCTTATAACTCGCCTATGCCTTAAGCATAAATTCTGAATCTTCCAAAGCCTATCCCTGATCCAATAGGGCCAACTTTTGCACACATTTATCAAATCTCATGCGCAATTACCATCTTACTATTTTCCCTCTAACTGTAATAACTTGCCAATACGCCGATAACCCGCAACCCCATGAGAAATATAATCCTGCAACCCAATTGCAGGCTGTGGGACTCTCCTACTTGGCCTGAAGCTACTCCTTGCACCACTCTGGACCCTACCGAAATTCTTTCTTCATTGCTGACATTATCTTGCTCAACCAACTCGTCAAAATCTTTTAAATTCTCCTGTTAGCATTCCATGAATACTCAAATTCTCTAGCATCATTCACATATTCGGCCTCCTGCCGAATAGCCACTAAAATTCCTCGCAGAAACTTGCCAACCACACGACCGCTAACCTTCTCACAGGAGATAACCCACCTGTGGAAATTACATGTTGGAATCCTCCCACGTTGCTGCACGGGGAAAAATTACTATGACCTCGACGCTCCATCCTAAGCTCGTTCCCATTCACCAACTACACCGGTCTGATCACTCTTTATGGACATCAACTAACTGCGCGACAATATCTTCCAATTCAAAGCTATATTGCGTCCTTCTTCATACTATGCAACTCCTTCTTGTTGCATTCCATCTCCCGTCGCAATAGCCAATATTTCAATTTAAGCCCGTGGACCTAGTCATCGTCCACTGAAATTCTCAAATCACTCCAAGTTTCTTCTCAAGATGGGTAGCTATCTTACCACCGAACTCTTATGCTACGCTGCCACTCTCCCACTTTAGTTAAACTCACTCCCGCAAACAACTACCTGACTTCCTCTTCTTACACCTGGCCTTTTAGAAATTTGTCCGCCACCTGACACTTCTCACATGTCTTCCTCCATCGTATGTTGTCTAATTGTTGCCTCAATTCAATATCATTCTCTGTAACACTTAAACCAGTAGATCACCACAACTTCAAACTCTCTGAAGATCATCTTTCTCGAGCCGCCTTCATTAGAAATACTTATTCAATACTGAACCATCACACATCACGACCTCTGACAACCGTTTCTTCAATACTACTTCACAATACTCTGATCCAATGCAACCGAAGAAACCATAGCACCGACGAACTTAACACATTCTACTCGATAAAATATGGCGGTATCACATCACCGATGAGAATTCCACCTCACTTGAAAACACCAAGTCTTATTACTTTATCACCCAAACTTGAACATTTATAATCCAATTGCCTTTCTCCCGCCGGAAATCAGATACTGAAATCTTGGAATCATGCCCTGAGAAGACCTTCTTCCAAGTCATTCATTGCCCCGACATATGGGCAATCATCCTACCTTCACATCAGTACCGTGTGACAACCACTCATAAGAATCATAACAACCTGACCATAGCCTTGATGCTCTCAGAAATACAATTACGGAGCTGAAAACAACATAATATCCTTCCGTAAATCAATGACAATAGCCCCAAACATCCGTGCATGGAGAAACATCACGCACGATATTTGTAGTACCATTAGGATTCCTCAAATTCCCGATTTATAGCAAGCGTTTCGCGGGGCGTAAGATTGAGTAGGAAGAAACGTAGGCATAAGACTCAAAGGAATCAAACAGCACGATGAGGAATCAAGAAGGGAAGTACTCCTAATAGCCTTGTAGCCTCTCGAAAATAAGTATAGACGTCTCTGTACCGATCCGCAAGACTCTACTAGACTTTCTCATGACTCATGAGACCTAAGGGAACCTAGTGCTATGATACCACGTTGTCACGACCCAAAATATTAAGGTCGTGATGGCGCCGGACACCACTGTCAGGCAAGCCAATCATTGAATAGTTGGATTAAATTCCTGTTTTAACATTTTGAAATCATTACCTTTCATTTTACTACATAATAATAGAATAAAAATCCGCTAAGTAAATACGATAGTTTACCAATCCATTTTAATAAAATGCATCCCAAACACATCCCAGAACCCGGTGTCACAAGTACATGAGCAAATTTATAAGAATTATACAGATACTACAATAATTTTCTAGAATACAAACTGGACAAGGAATTTAAAATAAAGTACAATACATCTGAGGGAGACTTTGTCGGCCGCGGATCGTCTCCGGACGGTGCAGCTCGTCTAGGTCTCCAAGTCAGCCACATCGTTGCATCAAGCAGGGCCATAGTTATAATAAAATGTGCGTTGCCGAAGGGTCGAACGGCTCGAACCATAGATGCATCTATTACCCCGCTCGCGAATCGTTCATGCGACGCGGTCATATATAAATAATTGAGTTACCCTGCTCGTGAATCATACATGCGACACAGGTACTCATAGATACACATATTCACACGATAAATTCATAATTTAATCAGGTATACAGTTACTCATGGAAGTGATAAAATTCTCTTTTAATGGACATGAAGATAGTATTTAAATCTTTACTGAAAATTCATTTTCCAAATTCGATAAGGGTTTAAATATTATAAATTTATCAGTATGGTTACAAGTACGGCTAACAAAGCATATTTTATCAGGAAAACAATTATCCAAGGAACATCAATCCTCTTTCTAGATGGATAAGAAAATAAACTTTAACCTTCTTAGGTATTCAATTACTAATTTGATAACATTAACAGTCTAATATCATTGGCAAGATTACAAGTACAACAAAAAAAAAGCATGCTAGTGGGTCCTAGACTATCCAGACACAAGCATAATAGTAGCTACGCACGGACTCCCGTCACCTCGTGCGTATGTAGCCCCCACAAATAGTAGCACTTATTCAATTAGTTAACCTATGGGGACAATTCCCCCTCACAAGGTTAGAAAGGGGACTTACCTCGCTCCGAAATTCCATAACTGACTTCCAAGCCCTTCTGATGACTCGAATCAATGCACAACGCTCCAAAATTAGCCAAATAACGGCAAACCAATGAAAATATACTCTAATACTTGTACCAAGTCATTTTATATAAAATTCCCAACTCCGCTCGAAGAATTGACAAAATTGACCTCAGGCCCACGTGCCCGGATCCCCAAATTTTTTGAAGATAAGGATTACCCATGACTTTACTAGCTCAAATATATAATTTACTCTTAATTTCATGCTCAAATTCGTGGTCGAAATTCCAAATTACGAATTCTAGGTCTTTCTTCAAAAATCCCAAATTTCCACAATTTTCCATGTCTAATCCATGTATAACTCAAGTATTTAACTCAAAAGTGGGAAGAAATAACTTACCTAGAGTTGCTTGATGAAACTCTCCTCTCGGAGCTCTCCAAAATCGCCCACACCAAATGAAAGAATGAAGAAATGACCACAAATCTCGTTTTAAAATACTTCACTGCCCGGGAACAGCCTTCATCGCGAACGCGTCTGTGCCCCCGTGTTCGCGAAGCCCAGAAACTCAGGCCCATAATTTACTCTTCCCGTTCGCATACCTCCGTGTGCGTTCGCGAAGACCAGCTTCCCTATACCTCTGTGTGCGCACTCCCACTCCGCGTTCGCATAAGCCGACGACCCCAAGCCCCCAGCTCTCATTTTCTTCTATGCGTTCGCGTAGAGAGACCAGCCAAAACCTTCACGTTCGCGAAGGTGAAATCCAACAGCCTCAAATTTTCCTTCTTCGCGAACGCATGAGGCCATCCGCGTTCGCGAAGAACAACCTCGACACTAGCAAACCAGCAACAACAAATCACCCCAAATTGACCTGAAACCACCCCTAAACACACCCGAGGCCCCCGGGACCCCGTCCAATCACACGACTCAGTCCCATAACATCTCCCAAACCTGCTCGAGGCCTTAAATCACATCAAAAAAATGCCGAAATAATGAATCGCTCTCCAATTCAAGCTTTATGAACTTTGAAATTTTAAACTTCTACATCAGATGCCGAAACATATCAAATCACATCCGATTGGCCCCAAATTTTGCACACAAGTCATATTCAACATTGCGGACCTGCTCCAACTTTCGGAATCGCATTCTGAAGCCGATATCATAATTTTCACTTTCGGTCGGATTTCTCAAAAACCTTCAAATTTATATCTAGCCAAATGACTTCAAAATAACCTACGGACATCCGAATTCACTTCTGATCGCGCTCCCAACTCTAGAATCACCATACGGAGCTATTTCTAGACTCAGAATCCCAAATGGACATCAATATCACCCAAATGCACTTCAACCCAGACTTATGAAATTTCTTCTAAAATGCTAACTTCCATAATATACGCCGAAACGCTCCCGGGTTATCCAAAATCCGATCCGAACATACGCCAAGTCCGAAATCATCATACGAACCTGTTGGAACCTTCAAATCCTGATTCGAAGGTTGTTTACTCAAAATCCAATCTTAGTCAATTCTTCCAACTTAAGGCTTCCGAAATGAGAATTTTTTCAATCTGACTCCGAACTTCCCGAAATTCAGTTTCGACCACGCCTACAAGTCATAACACCTGAAATGAATCTTCTCACAACCTCAAACTGCCGAATGACGAGCTAGAGCTCAAAATGACCGGTCGGGTCATTACATCCCAAATATTTAAGGCCTAAAAATATACTATATCATTATATAATATATGTAATTTAAGAATTATTAATAAAATATTTTAAATTTTAATAAGTTTTTTTTAAATTTAATAGAAATTGGATTGAATGAGTTAATAGGATAAAACTTTTATCTCACTAAATTAAATAACATATTTACCTCCTCATAAATTCTATTTTTATTTGATTATAGTCTTTTTCATATTTTTCTCTATTTTACTTTCTAATTTCAACTCCGATTCTCTAAATTAGTTATTCCTTTTTGTCATATTTGATTGATCCACGTGTCAGAAGGCAAGTTCTTTTGTGTCTCATCTTTTTTAACTAAAAATTCCCGAGACAAGTGTTTTAAGATTCTAAACACGATGGATAATGGTCTAAACCCTTTTACCATTTTCATTTAATCCTATATTTTTGTATATGGGAGAATTCAATACTATATGATGTGCGCCTAACCCACTCAGTATACCTTGCTCTCTCATCACTAGATTTAAGCCATGTATACTTTTTTTGTCTCAATATTATATGAATTTAAATTATAGGGTCTCTTAATATTTTAATTTTAAGACATCAATTCCGTTGAGTAGCCCAGATTAATGATCAACAAATATTTATAAATCGGTGCCGATGAATGTGTTGTTCAATCAACTTCATTAATATTTGGTAGCTAAATAACACATTCACTAATTATTGTCTTATCTTAATTGAAACTCTATAAAATTTGATTGAAAATGTCAGGGGTGGGCGGGTGGCTCAAGTAGGAGGCTAGTAAAGTTTTGATTTAGGTCCCCAAAAATTTTCAATACTGAATTTGAGTTTATTTCAAGTTAGACAATATTAAAGTTTGCCAAAAAAAAAAGTACAAAAACCTTGGACAAAAGAAAGAAAGATTGTCTACTCTTTAACACTAAAAAATTATTAGAACTTTGAATTAAGTTACATAAATCTCCATATTAGTAAATACTTTTTTACAACATTAGCAAAGGTATCATATTGAAGATACATGCCTAACATCTTATTTATTTAAGTTACCTCTTACATAAATAATAATATTACTATGTAAAGTTAAAAGTTTTATCATTTAAAAATATTATACAATAAATAACAAATATAGAAGAAAAAGAAATTGGCAACACTAGGGTTTTTGTGCATATGTGTATGTATATGTATTAATAAAAAAAATATTAAGCTTCTTATTAAAATTTGACTTTAGGCCTCTGATTGTATATGTTTTCAAGAGGGTCGAGTTGTTGGAACAATTGGTGGTTGCACTAGGCTAATGCAGCTGCCAATCAGTGTGCACCCTCACCCTCAGCTTCCAATGATTCTGGTTTGAATCTGCGAGACGAGTAAGTAATATGTTAGTACTTAATTTGACTGCTTGTACTTAATTTGCGGGTGTATTTTTTATTCAATCAAAATTTGTTTGCTTAATTTGTCTGTTAGTACTTAATTAGCGGGTAAAATTTTTTGATTTTGTTTTGTATATTGGTTGCCTACTACTAATATAACACTATTTTCTAAAAAAATATATATGTATATATAAAAAATTTGTGAAATTTTATGGATGCCCGTGACCCCGTTACCTATAGCATCGGTCCGCTTCTATGGTCAAATATAATAAAACGTTTTTGGATAAGTGAAGTGAATTTTTTAATTAAAAAAATGCGGTACAATACACCACGAACAAAGATAATCAATTTCGCCACATTCCTTTTTATAAACGAACGATTATTCGTAAGTTCAAAGCATTCTGAATTAAAGTGTTTAAGATTACAAGGTAGACTACTTGGAATTTAACAAAAAAGAAATTATCCGTAAGTAATGTATTTGTAGTCTTCTAAGATAATTAATTACTAAAGGTAAAAAAATATATATATATAATAATTTTGTCTTGAACTTCTAAAATGACAAATAATTTGAAACCACTATTTTAGTAACAACGACACATATTATGAGACAGAGGGAGTAGTATAATAGACTTTAACGATAATAAAAATAAAAAGGAATATAAAATGAGAGTAAGAGCACATGGTAACAATATTAACTATGTTTCTTAATCATAATCAGATCTGACAAATCAAGCAACGGATTTTTATAATGAAAAGTACTACATCAACTGGACTAAAAACTTGAGCTATAAAGAAAAAAGGAAAATATAAAATTGAATAGTAACCCAAATTTACTATTGTTTTCCAAGCTTTGGATTTTTGATATCAGATGGTTATATATAAAAAAATGTAATACTTCTTTAACTATGCAAAAAATCAACAAATCATAAAAGTAAATAAGCATATGACTTATATACAGAAGTAAGTGCTTACAAATGCTATTAGTAAATACTAATTCGCATTTGATATTTACAGTTTTATGCCAAATCAAATAACCATATCTTAAGCATCACAAGTTTAAAAAGTGAATACACTACTATGTAATTATCATTTGACAATACGACAGTGATTAATTAATATTTATGTGTCGAAATTCACATGTAACCTAGTGGTTAGTGATAATTGCCTGATCATTAGTTAGCAGAGTTACGTTACGATAATATATACCTGTCTCAACGAGAAGTAATAGCTGGTGCTTGATAAAATAATCAAAATACATGCAAGTCGACTGTATACGATATTAATAATATCGACCAAATACATCACACCCTTGGTAGGGCAAGCCATTTTCAAGATCCTGCATGAACGCGAGATACTTTCTGCACTGGACTATCATTTAGTGTCGACCGAATACATCACACCCTTGGTGGTATAGCCTTTTTCTCGGCCTGCATGAATGCGAGATGCTTTATGTACCGGACTATCTTTTAGTGTCGACTGAATATGATACTAAATATGTTGATCGAACATCACACCTTTGGTGGTGCAGCCCTTTTCTTGACCCTGCGTGAACGCGAGATGCTTTGTGCACCGAACTATGTACCCGTTAGTGTCGATTGAATATGATACTAAATATGTCGATAGAACATCACATGCACCCTTGGTGGTGCAACCCTTTCCTTGACCCTGCATGAACGCGAGATGCTTTGTGCACCAAACTATGTACCTATTAGTGTCGACTGAATATGATACTAAATATGTCGATGGAACATCACACCCTTGGTGGTGCATGCAGCCCTTTCCTTGGCCCTCCATGAACGCGAGATGCTTTGTGCACCGAACTACCTGTTAGTGTCGACCGAATACGATACTTAAAATGTCGACCGAATACATCACATCCTTGGTGGTACAATCCTTTCCTAAACCCTACATGAACGCTAGACGCTTTAAGCACCAGACTAGACCTGGCAAGATGGTTAAAAAGTAATAGTTAACCACCCAACTCAACCCACTAAAAATGGGTTGGATAACTGACTTTTTTAAACCGGGTCAATTACCCATATTATCCATTAGAAAAATGAGTAACCAATGGGTAAAATATGGATAATACAGGGTGTGTTTTTGGTTGGCTTAAACTTTTTGGATAATATTTTCCAAAACTCCTTCTCAACCTTCCCCACCTTATTCCTTACCCTCACCAACCCCTCCCC